>JAQIWG010008489.1:0-11390 GCA_034695025.1 Chamaedrilus cognettii | reverse complement strand
TCGCGATAGCGCTCTGTGGGAATTATTGATTGCTTTCAGATCGTCGCGCTTGCGCTCTGCGGGAGTGAAAGGGTTAACATCACCAAAATGCAATAAGCTAAAACAAAAAGCCATATTCCATTAAGTCTCACAAAGGCACCCAATCCACAAAAGCTTCAAATACCTTGTCTATGGTAGGGGCGGCAACGTTCAAACTCGTCGTAGCATTACGGTTCCCCTGATCCGATTGGATGGCAAAGCCACCAGTAGGAGGCTGGGACTGTGGCGGTACTGACATGTTCTGAATCTGCTGCTGCTGCTGCTGCAAGGACTGCTGCTGCTGCAAGGACTGCTGCTGCTGTAAGGGCTGCTGCTGTAAGGGCTGCTGCTGCTGCAAAAGCATCTGAAACTGCTGCAGCTGCATTGGCTGTCGGCAACAAAGCAAATTCATCGGGAATAAAAACCCAAATAATGACATGCAAAATAGCTACAAAAAAAAACATTACCAGTACCTTTCAACTTGTTCCATAATAGTTCTAACACAGCTCTACTAAAAAGTTTTGCAGTCACTGGTCGACTCGCTCAAGCAAACCTTGGCACACAACTCGCGTTCACTTACTACTTGTGATCCTTGAAAGAGAAGAGAAATCGGCGTTGAAATAAAAAAATATCATCGGTTAGTAAACTAGGAGAAAGAAAATACAAAAAATACAGTACAACCAACACCCTACATCGCAAAACGATGCTTAGCATTAGAATATATCGTTACGGTACATTTGCATTTCGATACCGGTAATAACAAAATGTGACGATTGATAGTAATATACCGAGTACCGGCACTGGTAATGAAGCACCGGCAACAAAGCACCGGTAGTTACAAAGCTCGGTCCAACCTGTGCCTGCTGCTGCTGCATCAGCTGCATCATGGCCCCCAGCATTTCCGTCGACATGCCCCCCGGCCCCCCCACGCCTCCACCCGGCCCCCCCAACGGCTGCGGGGGGGTCCCGGGCCAACTGCCACCGCCCTGAGGGTCAGCTGTCGGGGGGTGAGTGGCCGGAATGTGAAGAGCCGAGATATGGGGAACCGAGATATGGGGGGTCAGGATGTGGGCAGGGAGGGTGGGTTGGGCGGGCGCGGCGTGGGCCGTTACTTGGGGGGTGGAGTGACTACTCGGCGCTTTCTCCGGAGAGGGTTCGAGATCATCCTCCACAGGCGACGGCTCCACATCTAAAAACAATTACAAGAGAAATGTGTACCGTAACTATGAATAAAAACATAGTATCTACATCAATACAACATCGTAGAGATATTTAATAGAACTGCCCTCTAGGCCTCTCCGTCACCGATCCCACGATTTTAATATTGTCGCTATTTTATTCACATTTATTTTATTGTATAGATTGCATCTATAGGTAATACTACATTGAAATATAGTAAAAGAATAGTGAGCAGTTTTATTATTACATACAACATGCATATTAAAGTACCTGGTAGTCATATCGGAAATAGTTCGTGACATAATCGACAATATTTTAATTTGGGTACCGTATCCGGTCTTAAAATTTATTACCGCGGTACAGCAATTTCATTAAATTGCATCAAAAGACACAGACCATTATCGGGTGCGTTAGGGTCCAGTTCCCCGTTGGTCATCTCTAGGAGCTGCAGCAGAGTGTCCGGGGGGAAGACTGCATTTTTCTGCCACAACTGCAGCACTCGCACCATCTTCACCTGGCGACACAGCAAGCAACGGTGCACTGAAGCTTGCATCTCAAGCCCACACGAAACTCAAGCGACGATAAACTGATGCCTGGGTCTTAAACGTACATAAATTTAAGTACCAAAAAACTAAAACTTGCATTTCAAACTCACACTGACTTCAGGCAACGATAGACTGAAATTTATATCTAAACCCTACAGAAACATCATTTAAATACATAACACAAGTTAAATAAAACAGAAAGCTTGAAGCAATGCGCCCCGTTTGGACGACACAGTTGGTCAAATCAATCAAAAATGTGACAAAATAGCGGCTGCTATCCTTAACGATGTGCAGCTTAGAAACAAATTCTACCGAAACGAGTGCCGATAAATGTCTATTTGATCTCCATCAACGATACTATTCACAATCAGTTTTACAGGACACCTGCGTCATTGCAGAAAGTTGAACCATTATGGTCAACAGATGGTTTATAAAGTTAAGTGCAACGTTCTCTAGACTTTCATGATTTTTAATTATCGGGGTATAAATATGTTCAAGTTTAATATAAAAATGTTGTTTTACGATTATATAATTCAGTACGGAATTTTTAATTCCATTTGCCATTACCCAAATTTAATCAACATTGCAGTAGGCCCCCTATACATTCAAAAGCAGAACACAAAAGTTACTAAATAACAAGCACAAATAAACAAATCGTCATTAACTGCAGTCGACCAACCTTTCCCTCTGGTGGACACGCGTAGAGGTTCTGGAAGGTCTGGACAATGTTCTTGAGGAAGCGTGGCGCGAAGACGTCCTTCTCCGGCCCAAACTGGTGCCTCGACTGTCGAACTATTGAGTCGATCACGTACAGACCCGGCACCTTGTACTCCGCTCGACACTGCGTCACGCAGTAAGCAGTAAAAATACAAAAAATGTTAGTTTCGTGTTTGTCATTTTCCAGGGCACAGTGAACCAAAACAACACAGGCATCAAGTTGACGGCATCAAGTCGAAGGTAGTGTCAAGTTGAAGGCAGCATCACGTTGAAGGCAGCGTCAAGTTTAAGGCAGCATCACGTTGAAGGCAGCGTCAAGTTTAAGGCAGCATCACGTTGAAGGCAGTGTCAAGTTGAAGGCAGCATCACGTTGAAGGCAGTGTCAAGTTGAAGGCAGCATCACGTTGAAGGCAGCGTCAAGTTTAAGGCAGCATCAAATCAAAGGCAGCGTCAAGTTGAGGCAGCTTCAACAGGGTTCTCAGCATCTACCCCACATAAAATTTCAGGCTTTTTCAACGTTTTCCAGATTAAATTTTGCTCATTTTTCAGGTAACTTTCCCGGCGTTTTCGTAGAATTCAGATTTTTCAGGTGATTTGTGGGGCGATTAAACATAGTATTATTCTGCATTGTACAGTAATTGCTAAGTAAATTAAAAAAGCCAAAAGCATGACACTCAATTGTGCTCAGAACCACCTTCAATTATTGCTATTTATTATAACAGATCAATCGAAGTAATTCACTGAAATTCAGAATTATAAGGCTTCATTGTGCCCCCTTTTCTGTTTCGTGCACGAGTTGCAATTCGAGACATAAAAAGAAGGGTGTGAAAATAAGGTTTAAAAGTATTCCAGGTGTTTAACTGAAACTTCAGGCTTTTTCCAGGTCAGGAGAATTCCAGGTTTTTTCCAGGTTTTCCAGGTGGCTGAGAACCCTGTTCAAGTTGAAGGCAGCATCAGGCTGAAGGCAGCATCAAATTGAAGGTATCAAGTTGAAGGCAATGTCAAGTTGAAAGCAGCGTAAGTTGAAGGCAGTTATCAAGTTAAAGGCAGCAAGAAGTTGAAGGCGGCATCAAATTAAAGGCAGCATCAAATTGAAGGCAGCAGGAATATTTAAAAAAATTAGTAATCTGATTTTTAATGCAATCCCCAGATATCTGGGGATATTTTTTATCACATGGCGCATTTTATAATGGGAGCTGGGGATATTTATCAAAAAACGCAATCTATGAGTATTTTTGACCAAAATACCCAGAATCTTGGGATATTCCTTTTTTGTTCAATAATATCACTGGTTTATCTTGATCAATAGAGATCTCAACTAGTTAGTTACTTCTAAGTTTATTATGAATCCCTGAGAATGAACTAGTTAGTTCAACCTTCAGTATGAATTTCTCGACGCCCTGCACTATGTGCTTGTAGAACTTGACGGCCTTCATTGCCAGCTTGGTGATGCGAGCCATCTTGGCACGCGATATCGGCGGCTTCCCCTCGTACAGGGATGTCAGCTGTCAACCAGACAACGACGAATACAAACTGAAGAATACGAAGTAATTGCAAGGGTAAAATAGTTATACTTCATGAACGCCAACAATAAACGTCGTAGTTTTATAAGAGAAGGAAAAAGTGAAGGAACTAACACAAGATATATAAGCCAATCTTTGCGGTGCAACTAAATGAATATTACTGGATAGATATTTGCCTCTATCATTAGTGCGAGTGGCGTCATGATTGCAGCAATAAAAATAACGTGTTTAGAGTCCGTTTCGGCGTCCAGTGAGGTCATCAGCATGGGGACCATAGACTACCGAATCACACCGGAATGTTTTATACGATTGAGGCACCTTAATCGATAACAATGCACAATTGCTATATGCACGATCTCCATCGATACTAATGCAAAATTTTAAGGAGATCAATCCATGGTAAGTAGGCACAAAATCCCATCCTTCTGAAATTGTTCAACGCTCCGCACACCTGGCACTGATTCTAATAAAATTCCCCCAGCCTCCTAATCTCCCACCCTACCTCCGCGTTGAAGACCTTCACAGAGTCCATCCTGCGCGGCTCAGCGCTCACCGCTGCTGCTCCCTTTGATCCTCACTGGATGAAGGATCGAGCACTAAGCGTAACGCAAAATGCGTCAGCGATCGACAGAATTAGGAGAAGTTAATAATCCGATCGATGAAAATTGACACATTTTTACTCCATGATGGCGTCCATCTTATCGAATTAGAGCTCGTTTTTGTTCTTGCTTTTCGGTGATTTTCTTCTTCTAGCCTAAAATCATTATTCCACCAACGAACACATTTAAGGTACCGGTGGGGGGCCGAAGGGATGGGGGGTGTGTGGCGCGTGGGATGAGAAAGATCAATTCCATATTTTTTTCAGGCCATGTTCTGGTTGTTTTACCAAAATCTGTGTCTTTTTCAGTCGTTTGCATTACACCCGCTACAAAAACCACTGCAGAAACAAACGCCCTTTCTCTGAACATGACAAATAAATCACTACATTTAGCTTTGAAATATGCAGTACACGAATCGATCTAAACTCAAAACATTGATCACACTTTTGCAAAGCACAACCCTATTTAGAGCCACTTACAAATCATGATGATCTAATCTTTATTTGGTAATCGTCTGGCTAATTTCATTCAGCAGAATTGGATGCTTCTGTCAAATCACAATCATTAAGAAGGGCATACTACGATTCAAAATTTTCTTTTACAAACAAAATCAGTGACATACTTGCACAATTCAAAGCAGCGAAAAGTTCTAACTTGCGAAACAATCCTTTTCCACGATTCCCCTTCAGTCAGTCTCCAGTTAATACCATCTCAGACCTTAAGTAGTTCAACACTACACTCCAAAGACGTACAATGCTTCATTCCGACATCACAGCCAGAGGTGTAGTTATCTATGGTGCCGGTGGTGCTCGAGCACCACCACTATTTGAACGTAATGGTGATGGGCACCATCACCTTTTCGGGCTATTTGGCACGAACTCAATCCCTCCGGGTAACATGACACGTTTGGGCACCACCACTTTTTTTTCCTCAACTACGCCTCTGATCACAGCCTCTCCATTTACACACCAAGCACCACGCCATCAGTTCTCTACTCCGCACATGATTCCAGTCAATCGATCTTGCATTCATAATTCCATTGGGCTCCACCCACATTTCATGTCGACCAATAGAAATTGACTGTCATAACCAGTGCAGGCCTCGCTTCAGAATGTCCCACATTAACATTTCAACACAGCAACCGAGCGTTAAATGCAGAAATTGACATTGTGCCAATGACAGACGCATAGAAATGTTATGCACACTGGTGGAGGCGTCTGGGGCCGGAGGCCTGTGGGACTCCAACAAGGAGATTGACAACTGTCCCCAAATGACAGCATTGATTGTAAACGGTGATACGATTGGTTGCTAAAAGTAGCTTCAGATCAGAGAGCCAATAGAAATCCCGTTAAATCTGATCATTTGCCTATAGTTGGAAATCCCCATTTTTATGTCCCACGCATGAAATAGGTCGCTATCGTTGTGTCTATTTATATTATCTAATCTTATTGGTCAGTGAACGGGCAGAGCTTAATGGACTATTAACTGAATCTGATCCAAGCTTCACTGGCTTGCTGGAGGCTTGACAGCAGCTGTGGCAGGTGCAGTGGAGGCAGCCGGTGATGTCGTGGATGACTGGGGCGGCGGGGAGGGAGCGACGCTGAGCTGTTTGACCAACTGGACGATGTTGCGAGCTTGCAGCACCAGCGGCATGTCAATCATGCTGCCACGAAAACTGAACGCGCCCTGAAATGGAACGAGAACACATGGAAAACTCAACGCGCGCTGAAATTGAACGAGACTAGGAAACAGAAAAATAGAATGAAAATACATGTAAAACTGGAAGTAGCCTGAAATAGAATGAGAATACATGGAAAACTGAACGCACCAACTGCTCAGTGACTAGAGGCTCACAGACCATCTGCTCAGTGACTAGAGGCTCACAGCCGATCTGTTCAGCCGCTAGAGCTCATAGATCAACAGTTAAGTGACTAGAGGCTCACAGACCATCTGTTCAGTGACTTGAGTCTCACAGACCTTGCCAGACTTCTGATGTTCGTTGAAAGCAGCGATGAGCTCTGTCGCCCACGTCACTCGCACGGGGGAGGGCGAGAATGCCTCCTGCACCACCGCCACCTGCCCGGGGTGAATGACTTGCTTCCCAGTGTACCCCCACCGCGCACCCTCCAGCGACTGCCGCCGCAAACCCTCCAAGTCTGGGGAAAAGAAGAAGAGAATAAAAATAATTCAAACCCGTGGAACAGTACGCACGGAGACTGCTTAACATTCACTACTGCTTAAAAAATAGCAAATTATAATGATTTATCCACACGGATTAGTTAAATCAATTTGACCAACACTGGCAGTAAATCAGGTCAATGCGAAACAAAGAAGAAAGAAAGATTAAACAATAGATATAAACAAAACAAACGTTAAACAATTTAATAATATAATCTAAACAACATAGAAAACAACTGAAACTTAAAAGCCTATATAGCGCGTGCCGCAGATATCAAACTTTAATGGCAACATTAAATACACTATCCTTGCATCTTACGAGTAGTTAGCATCAAAATTTTAAATTTACAGCCAAACAGGACGACAGATAGAACTATGCATTTTAATTATTGTTCTATAGCATGGTGATTATAAACTGATAAAAACGTTCTGATTATTTGCATTTGTAACTAAGCATTAAAGCAAAACAAATCTTACAATTTAAAATTAACTCATCTTCAATAGTTAGATATGTACCTTTGTAGTCTATGTGCACTAGGTCGATAGCTTGGAGGTTAAAGGCCTTTGCAATCATGACAAGCTTCTGTCGGGCATAGGTCAGCTCTGATGCCTCGCTTGACCTCTCCACACCTGCACACAAATGTGAATGTTGATCACTATTATCCAAGCAATTACTGCCACAGCCTATTAGCCTTAATGTGATGATTCACACTGCAACCAAGTATGGAATTTACATCTATATACATTTCCAAACGCATGGTATTTCTGTAGATATTACATACTACAGTACATGTAAAGCTCTGTATTATAAAACTCAGATTAAATCTTCAAATGCACCCAGAGTACTGGACCACTACCGACCTAGAATAGACCACCATCGTCCAAGCTAAACGGCACACAAAAAGGGGATTGTCAGTGGCAGCACGTTGACAGAATTAGTTTGAAATTATGCTGTGTTATTGGCTGCGAAAACTAACACAAATCAGATTTATTCTAGACAGCCAACAGAAACTCTTTTAGAAGTCATCTGACCAATTTCAAAATGGCCATGCCGCCATTTAGCCATCTCATGACAACCCCCGTTTAGGTGCCGTGTGCGCCATCCATGTATTACTGTCATAGCCCTTCTAGCTACATGTATATAGTAGTCCACATTCTTTGGAACATACCACCACGCATAATGATCAACAATGTTAAACAATTGAATCAACTAAATGCAGGTTTCATGCCAATCAATGAAACAAAAAATCTATTCATAACAATTTCTAAAAGCAAACCAGTCATGCATGATCAAGAATATAAGGAATCTATATAGCTCTCTCATTAAAGCGCCGGCGCACCGATGCTGGCGCAGAAGTCGTCGGAGCCGAAGACAACACCGGCGAGCGTGACGGCCGTGCCGAGCTCTGACAGCTCGTGCGCGCGCCGGCAGATCTCCTCGAGGCGCAGCAGGCCGTGTGCGCTCTCAGTGAAGATCAGCAAGTTAAAGGCCTGCTCCTGCGTCGTCAGCTTGCGCTTCTGCGCCTTCAGCGTCTGCAGCAGCTTGCTCGCAAACTGCGCCACCACACAAACATTCACACAAACTTACTTAAAGGAAAAAAAAAAAAAATCTTTTTTTTTCTTTAACTTTGGATTATATACATTTTATACTCAATATCGAGGGCAGTGTAAAACAATATCATAAAGCTCACCAAGTTGATGCAGAAAACCTATGCAAAATCACAACAATTATGATATTAATTTAGGCTTAGTCCCGATTAGTTTAGTTGGCTAGCGCCTGTTTATGCACAAACTCACACCTTACAAGTCCCTAATGATGTCCTTGAGCACTGAAACTGACATTAAACCTAATAAATCTTAACTATATCTAGCATCAAAAATCAAAACAAGCATGGATCAATGTGAATTACCCAATCGATATGATCGGGCTCTTCCACTTTCGGAAGCATCCACGTCATGGGGAGTTTTTTAGCCTGCAGCACCGCCTTCAGGTCGTCTTCAGCCAGGCCGGTCTCAGCGGCGTTGATGCGTACTATGGGCTCTGTGCGACCAAAGTCCAGCTCGTCCAGCATGCGACAGATGGTAGTTCGCGCCTCCACCTTTGTGCAGAAAAACTCCATCAGAATCATATTTCTCGATGCATTAGAATAGTATCAATCATGTATAGAATGAATGAATAGAATGGAATGTATGAATCTGTAAAATCACTTCGTTATTAATCATTTGAATGCGATTAGAAAACACAATTTAGCAGTGCGACTAGGGCCTTGTTCTCCCTTTTCAAGTAACTTGTAACTTACATTGAATTAGTTTTGTGCTTGAAATAAAATTGCATACATAGACTTACATAAATTCCTATTAAGACAAATAATTATGCTCAAAAATTTCAACATAAATATTCACAGTCGCAATGCAAAACGTCTCAAAAAACAAATGTTTATATACATAACATTGATATAATTATATAATTTCAGTTAGCAGACTTTATGTCTAAACAAACCTTTCTATTTATTGCCACACCATCCTCGCAATCCAGAATCACACAGTCTGCGCCAAATTCTGGAATCTTCCGCAGTTTCTTTTCGTCGTCTCCCGGCACATAAAGGCAGGCCCGTCGGGGGACGTAGCGGGGGGAGTCGTTTGCTACCCCTTCGGCAGACACCGGGGGCTGATCGGGCGCAGCTTCGGCAAAGGAACGAGCAGAAACTGAAGGAGTAACGCGCGCACGCAGAGCACGCGTGAATAGACGACTGCCAACTTTCAACATGGCGCCCCCTTATCTTCTGCACACAAAAATATCAAAATCATTCTAAAATTCAATTGTGGTAATTTCAAGTTTTAAAATATCGTCTAAATAGGATACAGTATCTTAGACTTTTCTGAGCGGTACATCATCCATCGTCGCAAATTTATGTCCCCAAATATTATTGCTTTGCGTTGCATAAAAATACAAATACAAATTTTGTATTAAATGTGTAACGAGTGATGACACTTGACGTAGGATTCATTAGGTATCTTTATGCCATTGGAGAAAAACAAAAGGAAACAAAATTCTTGACATTTTGCCACAAAATCCTACAACATCGCTCACTGCATATTTTAAAGAAACAAGCAGTGATACCAAAATACAAATTACGTGACGCAACCGCATAACTCATTCTGCAAAAGAATACAAAAATAAATAAATAAACTAGTCAGGGCCCGTTAGGGTTAACAAAACAGGGCAAGGGCTGGGTTAGTAATAGGCTATAGTTAGAATTTGGCTAGCTATGGTGAATTTTGCTAAGTTACATTGCATAGTGGGCTTGGTAAGTGCACAGGAGCTACTCATATACCTGCTATTTTGCCTTCTTTTACAGAAAATATCGACGAATCTTAACGGCTGGCATCACTGGAGATTGGTGATTATTTATCACTATCACTGTGGCCCATTAAAAATTGTTCGCCAATAGATGAAAGGTTTTTTAAATCTTAATATAATATCTTTTATCGTCATATTTTATTTGATCACAAAATCAGACAGTATCAGTGATAATAGTGCTTGTTATCTATTCCTAGATCTGGGGATAGTTTGTGATTGAAGCGACATGATTTTTACAGCAATCCCCAAAAATTAGGGATATTTTGGGCTGAGATGACCACAATATACCATTTTGGAACCAGAATATACCATACCAGAATATACCAGAATATACCATTTTGGTCCAATGTATCACTCATCTAATTTGTGTACCTGTAAAAAATATTGACGGCGGAAGTAAATAGACTTTTTGTTTGTCGCAGAAAATGTCGAAAATCGTCTTAAATGTAGAATGTCCGGTAATGTTGTAATTAAAATTAATTTAAACTTAATGAAATGTCTTAGCCA
This sequence comes from Chamaedrilus cognettii, assembly GCA_034695025.1. NCBI lineage: Eukaryota > Metazoa > Annelida > Clitellata > Enchytraeida > Enchytraeidae > Chamaedrilus > Chamaedrilus cognettii. The sequence continues at coordinate 763 of JAQIWG010008489.1, read as the reverse complement.
TTGCCTCTGGGGAGCTAGACGTGAAATCCTTCTTATGGTTTATAGAGCCCTTATTCATTCAATTATAGATTATGGCTCTGTGGTCTATCAGTCAGCATCATCCTCACTTCTTAAAAAGCTCGATTCCATTCAATGTTCAGCTCTAAAAGCATTGTCTGGGTGCTATGAAGGGTACAGCTCTAAGTTCACTTCAGCGTGAATGCAATGAATTACCTTTCTCTTAAAGAAATTATTCCATATCGGAGAAGCATCTTCTTAAAATAAATTCTCTGCCTTCCCATATTGCTAGAAGTATTTTGCAACCCAGAATTATGACAGAATTAGTTAAGAAATTCCTGTCTCGATATTCCCCTTATATTGATGCTTTTTTTGTGAGGCATAATACTAGTTGTTATGAAGGACTCTCCATATCTTTAATTCCTCCTTGGACTCAGAAATTTGTGCAAATCGACACATCATTGACCTCATTAGTTAATCCGTAAGCTAGAACCTCTGCTGTACCGATTAGTCACCTTGTTTCAGAATATGTTGCATTCTCATTCCGCTCTTTGACATTTATCTATACAGATGGCTCAGTGTGCGACGGAAAGTTGGTGTAGTCGTTGTTGTCCCCTTATATGATTTATCTGTTGCGTACAGAAGTGTTGATGAGCTCTCTATCCATACCGCTGAACTAGAGGCCTTCTTTGTAGCTATTTCTCTTATTATTAGTCATAAGATTCCAAATTCACTGATTCTCTCTGACTCGTTGAACGTTATTAAT
>JAQIWG010008488.1:0-11390 GCA_034695025.1 Chamaedrilus cognettii | reverse complement strand
GAGAGAGAGAGAGAGAGAGAGAGAGAGAGAGAGAGAGAGAGAGAAGCTAATAATTTAGCATGGGGCTACTTTTAGACTATTTTACACAGGCATGATACAGTATATAGCTTTTTGCATCCTTTTTCATTAAAACGTAGCACCTCGAGACCCCATCACTTGACATGAAAAACCGGGATATCGCAACAGACGGGAACGTTCAGAGAGCGCGCGTTGACAGCGACAGAGAGCGAAAATCAATTTTCCACTTCAACGCGATTGGAATTTAAGCATCGGGCAAAGTTCAGTAAGAGCTCCTCAACTGATGATGCACCCGCTGCTTTTGCGTTAAAAAATTATGAAACATCAAGGAGATATATTGCATGCGAAAAGCTTCTTTTATACATGTAGATCATTACAATGCACTGCATTTCGCATAACCACACGTTGATCATTCAACTTAAAAAACAGAAGAATGTAGCCTACAAATTTAGAATGTACAAATTTCATCCTGACTCGCGTAGTTGTCCGCTATATGGGCGCGCCAAGCTTCATCATGACTGGCACTAGGTGTCGGCGTTATCGTCTCGTTACGCGAGTCGTTAGTGACAAGTCGTGTGTCGACGATTGCTTGCTTTTTCTGGAGCCACAATTAAAACAGTAGTATAAGCGTACATTGCAGTCTGGTTGTAGCCTGCATAGTCACACTTGATTATAGGCTACCGACAGATGTGATATAATTTTAATTACTGACGGGGGGGGGGGGGGGGTGATGACAGAAATGTGTCCACAATTTTGGGTGGGCCCGCTTAGCAGGCGAGTGGGTCCTCTCAGTGGGTCCCCAAAACTTGTTACAAAACGCTTCGACAATACTTTTCTTTAACAAATACTATGTAAAATTCTACGCTTTTCCCCCCAGTGGCCCAGCTGGCCGAGGTTTCGGAGGGCCTTGTCGCCGGCGATGCTGTAGGTAGGGTTGCTAGTTTGAGCTAAACCTAGGGTCTCTTTCAATCATGCATATTTTGCATGCAATTTTGCATACAACCGTGTTAAGGCGGACGGCCGACCGTTGTCATGACAATGATTTCCTTAACTGGGTTTCATTCACGGCTTGTTCCCTAACTGAGTTGCATGCACGGTTTGCATGAAACCCAGCTAGAACATTTTTCATTGTAATTTTCTTTACATGGTGCAAAATTGCATGCAAAATTCCATGTAAAATTGCATGAAAAAATGCATCGTGGAAAGGAGACCTTACCTGAGCTTGTAGCTGCGGCATAGCCACGTCGTCGTAGTGTACAAACACTGCGAACAGAACGAGGAATGTGAGCTCCAACGTTACCAGCACGACGGTCAGTTTGGTGGGACGGATCAGCATACAGCTGAGGCTGGCGTCTGGGTCCGACATCTTGCTCCGAATAACTAATGGCTTTATTCGATAAATCCCTGCAAGCGGTGAAACAAAGAAATGGCTTGCAGCCCAGAGCTCCTGGGCCAGTCGTAAAGGCGACTTAAGAGGGGGGAGCGGTCTGTGCGTGGCCCTCCGTGCAGAACCGGATAGCAAAAACACTATCGGCACGTCTAATTAAGAATTTTGATTCTACAGTTGTGTATATGTCACGTGACCTGCATCGCAAAATATCTCGTCCACGTGTTGCAGCGACAGTTCTGATGCGTCGCAACCGTCGCCAAGAAATACATCGAGCAAGAGTTGGAATTTTATTTAATCGTCGATTCGTGCGACTCGCGGTAACGGTTTCATAGCCGACACGTGCATGCAGGCTAGCTATAGGCCTATCTCAAGACATCACTGATAGGCCTACTTCCGCACCGGACTTGGAGATAGCCAATCGAATGCCATGCGTTGAAAATCTAATTTGTTGCTACAAGAGGTTGGGTGATCACAAATAAATTGCGCACCTCCACAGCCCTTCCACAGCGGGCTGCACCACGTTTTACCTCTAATGGTTTAAAACACTTCAGTTTCTAACTACATGCATAGGAGAGGAAAGGATGGTGTGATAATTCTATGCACAACTGGGCCTATGCGTAGTAATTGAACGAAACTATGTAATTTAATAAAAAATCATGTTGATCCGTTTTCAAAATTGTTCATAATTTGCACCATAAAAAAAGACATAGGCCCACATTTTCACAGACAATGTAAAATCGCTATCAAGAAACAATAGTCGCGTATAGAAGCACGCCGTGAGATCTGATTTGCTATGTTACATAGGCCGATATACTATTAGACCCTAGTAGTAGCAACGTTTCCGAGATTCTTTTCCAAATTGTTCCGATTGCTGTTTCCGCTTTCAATATCGAGAAGCTATAAAGGCATAAAGCAAGATCGCAGCAGTAGTTATATGGGTGCCTGTATTTGACGACACACCAATCATTGCAGCCTTGGGCTGACGGATTGCTCAGCATTGCGATCCGCCGATAATAAACAGGTCAGCGATCTTATTTTGTTGTTGTTTTTATTTCGTAGTCTACATCGCGTCTGCAAAATATTTTAAAGCCCAAACAGTCGTCCTCCGAACACATTAACGAAAAAACGCAGGCAGCAATTCTTACAACGTTGGCGCGCTTACGTGACCATAGCCTAATGCTTTAGGCTTTGACTGTATGCTTTTGGTATAAGTTTAGGTGTGATGCTTTAAGCTGTGTTAGGCTGTCATGGCTCGCAATATCATGACGATTTGCAAATTTATTCATTTGAAATAATCAATAATTGCCTTGTGCTTTAAATGCAATCACGAGCTTGTCCTCAGGCCGCTGCCACCGTGACCCATTTCTAGAATAGAATTAATAGATCAGGCTCCTCCTCCATTAATAAAAGGCGACATTTGAAAAGACTTAAGAAGACATTATACATGTATATTACATAATATTACGCTAAGTAAAAAATTATATCTAACTACGATATGGTTCGAAATAGGATGTCAACTATAAACTGAAATGGCGGGGGACAGCCGGAAGTACCCCGGGGGAGAGCAAATGAGCTTTAAATCTGAAGCCTGTCAAGTCCGTCCTAACGTGTAAGTAAATCAAATCTAATAGCATTTCTAGTACATGCTAAATAATTTGCACTGAACGGGCTAACAGATAATGTCTGAAACATTGGCGTACAGCATCGAGTGGACTCACTCAGAGCTTTCACATAGTGCTACGTCAATTTGTTTCTTGCTGTATTTCACCTACTGGGTAGTGGGTAGTGGTGAGGAAAGACAGGGTCCACTTAACGACAATACATTACATCAACTTTGCAATAAATAAGTTGTGAATAAATGTGAATATGCAATGATTGTTGAATGTTAGACAACAACAAAAATAATATAAAGGTGTTAACACAAATTAACGATGAGCACGATACAGAAAATGTCACACAAGCATTATAATAGTCATCATAGTGAAAAAATCTCTGTGCGGTTATAGAGAATCACATCATAACCGTTTTAAAGCAATATGTGTGCTGTATCCGTGCGACTGTTCAAGTTCTACTGTTCATAACGATCAAAGCTACCACTACGATAGAGAGTATATAATTAATCTGTACATTTAAAAAATAAAAGAACATACACTAAGTGACTTTCTCTAATGTTATATTTACAATTTTGTTCTACGCCTAGGTCGAAGCAAAAAGTGATACTAATCCTATTTATCACACATTTGATTATCAAAATCGCGCCAACATTAGTCCTACTTGCAATATAGCACCACTCAGAGTATGCAGTATAGGCCAAACTTTTTAACAGATGGATTTTTTCTGAACGCTGCTTAGTAAAAGAAAGATAACAACGAGCGGCGATTTTTCTCCAAATTAAATCATAAATAATCATCGTCAATCTACCTGATGGCGCACCCATTGGATAGGTGGAAAAAGGCCTGATATCGCACAATAACACAAATTAAAATTGGCACATAACATACATTATATAATTATATCATGTTACTAATATCTGATTATATCTTATATTATGCGAATATAATTATTATGCGTATATGGTACATTTATTGCAATAATTTTTTCTTTACAGTACTCTTCAAAAAACGATGCCTTCATATGTTCAGAGAACTGATTAAGCATGCTCGTTTTGAAACACCAATCAGTTTGAACGCAGCAAAATCAACATTTCAATATTGTCAACTCGGCACACACGACGCGTTTGTAATACTGGCACACACGTTCTCCTCAAGCACTACTTAACTGCGTCATTTGCATTATCTTTGGCAGATCCTTGTAGTTGTGGTTGTCCGCTTGCTTGTCGTTCTGGTTTTCCTCCTCCCTACCCATGGTGTGTGAAGTCTCGGTGGGCAGGCCACTCTCTATCAACCAGAACTCCTCGTCGTCGAAGATCTGGCCGCCCTTAGGCTGGTCCCAAATGGGAATGCGCAGAATGAAGCCTGCAAGGATAATAACGATAATATAATACTCGGCTAAATCCATTGTAGCAGCTCTTATCATACCATTTTTTTATTGCTGATCATAATTTGCGCGCTGTGAGCTAATTATGATACGATGCTAGTCTACAGTCATATCGAGCATTGACTATGATTACTGCTGTACCTGCGAGGCACTAGTATACAGCCTACACAAACAAGCAGATCCAAAGTCTACCATTCAGTCTCTAGATGCCGTCATACCATGACGGGTTGTTATTTAGCACTACATAATTCGTGCGTTTGCACATCGCAATTGAAAAATAATTAACCGTATTTTTGTTGTCACCCCTTCCGGGAATAACAAGAAATTCTGTCTACTGTTAGCCAATAAACACGCTTTTTCTCAAGTTTGATAGACAATTTGAATGACAGGGAATATAATAATTAAGAAACTGTTAGCCTATAAATAAATATGTCCTCAAGTTTGATGGACTGACCGGTGAGGGTGCCGCCAACTAGCGCCATGCCGAGACTGACAAACAGTCCCGCCGCCTGTATGCCCGCCTGGTGACCAGGCGTCTGGCCAGCGTAAAATATCTTGTTCAACCTGTCGACAGAGTTCAAGGAAACTAACATTTCCCTTAAAGGATATGTCACATGTCGTCACATTTAACAACAACTTTAACTCACAGAAGAGTATATCTAAGTAATATCGAGTTACATGTATGTTTAATTTTAACAAGGGTATTTCAAATTGAAAAGAAAAACACGTCAAGGCTTTAGCCTCTATCATGCAAATAGTGCGTGATTATAAGAATTCCAGGAATGAGTTTTGATGTAATAAAATTAAACATCTCAGATAAGGAGAGTGAAAAAAAAATTAACTGGGATCAGGGACTTGCATTTAGTGACAAATTTGCAGCAATGTAGTCAGGTAAAGAGTTAAGAGTTAAGAGTTCACACGCTAGTCTAAGGCTCACAACATTTTGTTTTGCAATCAAATCAAATATATAAACATCAAAGTAATGAATAAAAATGAATACACCTCCATTATCAAATCTACAGGGGCTGCTGGAGAGGAAATGGAACCAGTCCACTAACCCGTCTCCGTAGAGCTCCCTGGTGGCGAGTCCGGCAGCAAGGATACCTCCGAGTCCAGAGACGATGCCGGGCATTCCGTGCAGGTTGTGCACCCCGCACGTGTCGTGGACCTTCAGCTTGCGGTTCATGAGCGGCTGCAACCATCAACGTCTGAACTGAACCATGGAAATTAGTCTAAATCCTTTTTGGATTTAGACTAAAAATAGAAGGAAGAACGACGGAAGTAGGACTATCTTTGCAAGATTAGCATCAAAACGACAAGGGCCTTTTGGCACAATGCATTCTTTATTCTTTATCATTTACCGTCAGGTCTTCGACATGTAAGCATATTTAATAAACATTTGAAAAGCAAATTGAGCAGTGATTTGTGAGCTTATAGAAATTATTAATAGTAACTGAAATTTTACAAAATAAATTTCTTCCGAATTTATCTAAGAATCATCATCGGCAATCTAAAGAAGTTTGCACCCTTGTTTCTCCTATAACAACCAATTTGACTAATATTTTAAAAACATATTATTTGGGGTGTAGATTAACGTTTTTGACAGTACTCACTGTTAAATATCGGTATCCAATGACAGAGAGGGCGCCTGCCACCGAGCCAATCAGAATGGCGCCCCACGGCTGTATGATCATGTCAGCCACGGTCCCCACCGCCACCCCCCCCGCCAGGGTCGAGTTTTGTACGTGAATCTGTAAGAGTACGCATATTGTTCAATTTCATAAAAATTGACATTACATCAAACTATTCACAACTTTACACTGTAAATGAACTTGACTTGAAAATTAACTGGACTTTTAAAACTGTACAGCTTCTTTACCAAAAAATACGTCCTGTAATTTATTTGGCTTCTTTTTAGAGCGAACTAAATTTACTTACAAACTTGACTTTTTTTGTAAACCGTGTATCAATAAACATTCAGTGCAGTCCTACCTAATTCTTTTTGAAAATTTTCAGTTACTTTTACATAATTATTTCAATTGATATCGCTGCGAGCATACACTAGCACTGTAGGTACTAAAACGCTATAGAAACGAATCTTGTGGCTGCGTTGTCCACTTACCCTGGAGTGATTTGCACTCATGTGGGCTGCGATACTGGTCATTCATGTCGGTTACCACCCATGTATAGTGCTTATCCGCTCCCCCATGTATAGTGCTTATCCGCTCCCCCATGTATAGTGCTTATCCGCTCCCCCCTTACACTCTCCGTCGCCTACATGTACTTACACGGCCAACTTTAAAAAATAATTTCTGGTTTCACTATCCGTCGTATGCTTACACCACCATAAGTAAAAATAAATTTCTGGTTCACCATTAGCCGTACACTTATACGGTATAAGTGTACGACTGATGGTGAACTAGAAATGTCTTTTCGATTGCGGCGGTATAAATTATACCGCCGCAATCAAAAAGACATTTCTGGTCAGTTACCATGCTGATCTTCTCCTTGTGGACGAGCGATGAGATGGCGAAGGTGACGATGGTGCTGGCGGTCAGCGCATAGTACGTGTTGATGACTGCACGGATGCGACCTTCGTCCACAGCGGTGCCTCCATTGAAGCTCGGCCAGAACAACCAGAGAAATATCGTACCTGAACGCACAACAGACGCTCCTATTTTTATGAATTTTACTTGATTTATTTTAATTGTTATCTTAACTAAACAGCACAATGGATATACAACACGATGTACAACGCAGATACAATAAAAGGCCATAACCTTCTTGTTTTGTAGTTTTGAGACCGTGCGTTGCACAAAGACAATATACAGGCCAGTTCTGTGCAAGGAAGCCCAAACAGAACCGCTCCCCCTTCTTTAGTCGTCTTATACGACTCGCCCGGGGATCTCTGGGCTGCAAGAGCCAATTCTTAGTTCCCCGATCTGCCGGGGGAGTAAGAACAGATGTTTCCTAGCGTGCATTCATTCCAAAAGTATATTCAATTTTAAACCAAAACAATAATATGTGACTTTAAGAAACGAAAATAATATCAAATTTGGTAGACGGGATTTTGTGTAGCATGGAGTGGTTAGTGCTGCGTGATAGAAATACAGGAATACGCTTAAACATTTACAATAAGGGAATATTGAAATGAATGTGATGACTTAGAGGAAGATAATGTTTTGAAAGTGTGGCACATTTCATTTTCGTAACAATACGCTATAGATCTTTGTTTTTAAGCAAAAAGTATAAATTGTCTTAATTTAACTTGGCTCCTTTCCACGTTATCATAGTCTGCTAAATAAGCCAAATAATCTTATAATTAGACAAAGCATCGTGCATGAAGTAAGATATCGTATGACGTTGGCTGCTGACCAATCATCGCAAAGATGTCTGAGTGGTACACCGATCCTTCTTTCTCTTCGTTCTTTTCCACGTCGTCGCTGTAGAGCACGCGCGCCACTGCCAAGCCGAAGTATGCTCCATAGATGTGCACGACCATGGAGTCACCAACATCTGTGGCCTAAGCAATTATCGGGATAACATCCGATAGACTTGACAATATAACGCTTTATTGTGCGCGTGTGATATTGCGCTTTATTCGCTCTAATGCATCTGTATAGGCAAGCGACCCTACTCCAATATCAGCCTCGGCCATGTGGGATATGTTAAATAAATTAATCATTCAAAAATAAAGATATTACAATAACACAGATTCACTTCGTCCACATAAGGCACATACATTCATAATAATTTAATAAATTCATTGTGACGTCATTTAGCCTACATGTGGCTACATGTGGCACTTCTATAAAGTGCAAGATTTGTAGTAGCCATTGCCGCAGTGTATGTCTTTTAAAAATAATTCAAAATCCATATTTTCCTAGCAAACAAAAACTAATCAATCTAAGTTATCGCTTTCACCCGCAACGCAATTGATTTGCATCAATATGATCTACAATCTCAGCCATGATTGGTGCACACGCCGCAAATAATTATTTTGTATTATTTTGTGATACAATTACAAATAAACAAGAACAAAATGCTAGGTGTGATCAGTTCGCCGATACCTCGAGTCTGTCGAGGACGATGTACTCGTTGACCTGGAAGATGACGACCTCGAAGAGTGCCATGATGATGAGTTGGAGCATGCTCACTTTACCCAGCACGGCGCCAAACGAGATGAGAACTGCCGCGGCAGCGAAATCGGCGTTTATCAACCTAAAAAACGCGACCAATTAAATTAAATCTCTAATTGCGAGCTGATAATTCTCAAATGCTGTATGGCAGTTGCATGTATAGCGTGATGTTGATCATGGAGCGCTGAATACACAAGCGATTCAAGTAGAAATATAGCCTACCTATACCGAATATATACTTTTAAAATTTCTAGGCAATGCAATATGAATGCTATTTTCATTGACCATATATTTATGCATTGTAGCCCATTTGTCTGTCTTTGTGACGAAATAAAGATTTTAGTCTGCATAATATTGAATATAAAAAATTCTTGCCATCGCGCCAGCCCAGTGTATAGCAGTGAAGTTTGCATAGAATACATGCGGTAAATCTAGTATAAAAAGCTAAATATTATGGCGCTGTTACACCTATTCAGCATAGTCATTTTGGCGAGACGACAACTTATTCAGCATTGTCGCAAGTGTTATCACTGCAATCTGAATAGCGTTTACCATCTAATTAACAAGCAAGATTCGTATTAATGATATAGTCCACCCAATTCAAGGCCTTGTTCATTATCTAGTAAGGGGCAATGCGCTTGCCGACAGGGTGCTTCATTAATCTAATAGCTCTCGAGACGACGTACCATTATACGACATTGCATTACATTTTGCTACACTATTACATAAACCGCATACAGTATACATAGAACTCAAAGTGTGCGCTAGACTGTTTTAAAGTTTTATGCAGATTAGATGGCAAAGAGAGAGCTTGAATGTATGATTTACTCTAGGCCCTACTGATCGTTAAACATTTATTGCTCAGCCGGACACTACTGGTTTGCAATTATTGGTAATAAAATGACGCTAATCGAATTTTAGATCTTCTCACATGTACGTGTTGATGTTTTTAATCCCCTGAAGATTGAATTAACGCCAGTTTCACTGCATGCACGAACACGAATTAGGAAAGTGCTGGAATCCTTGGCCAGAAGTATGCAGATTTTAAACTAAGGCGACCGTGTCCGCAATGCAGTTTAAGCCCATAAAGTGCTTCATACTAAGCCTAATATGACACGTGTAGCCTAATGTTGCGTAATGCTTTCAAGCGCTTAATTCTGGATTCCGATAGCAGCTAAATAAAAAACTAGTAGAGAATCGCACAAGGATTATACAGCCTTGCTACGAAAGGATGCAGTTATATTTCACCAATGCATTAGTCAATAGCGAAAAACGTCGATATACTGACGTCACAACGTCGATCTTGATGCTGGTCTGACCCTCGGTAAACTCTCGTATGAAGCCGTGGGTCAAGGTCGCCCACTGCAGGATGAAGGCTGCGAGGAGGAAGTTGAACCCCACACTACCGAACCCGTAGCGCTTGAGGAAGGTCATGAGGAACCCGAACCCGATGAACATCATAACGTGGATGTCTTGAAACACTAAAACGAACAGGGCAGCGAAGCTGTTAGGGTCCAACCAACGTTGCATAAGATTTTCTTCATGTATTACAAATTTGTGGCGATCCTATCGATCAGGGCCTAATATTGTGGTGAAATTTCACAGGTAGAATTTAAGGTAATTAAAATCTATCTGTGTTCGAGACGCGTGAGACCTTAAAGTTAACTCTTTGACGCTAGTTATACCACGCGAATCCATCGCATTGTAGGCCGTGATCGGCAGGATCACCGAAATTTGCAATTATGTTACAAGCGTCGAAGTGACGTCACAGTTCCATTGACTGCTGCCGCCGCGGGCTCGCAGAGGAAGCTCCTTTTATTGTAACTTTAGCTCGCTGTTTGTACTTTAATTACTAACTTTCCATGAATGCCAAAACAACGGTTCAGAAGCGCTGGAGTAGACAATTGTAAATTTCAATCGTTGAGTAGTTGTCCGATTACAAATTCCTTAGAAAATAAGAACTGATGCTGTAGGCCTACGAAGCAGAAAAGTCATAAGAAGACAAAATGAAAAATAATGACTTGCTCGATCGCTGGTTGGTTCGTGCTCAATTTAAATCTAACTGAAATTCATTTAACAGTGCTGACGAGAACTATTACCCTTTACGAATGTCTGCCTTCCTACAGAAGAAAAATGTATTCCTGGTAGATACGGAATCTCAGACAATAAAATAATTGTTATAAATAGGCCAATGATAGAACATGAAAAGCCCTAGAAGAGACTCACTATTAAACCATAACTAAGTCTATCTTATTAATAGCATTCTTCACCTATTCACAATGTGTTTGGCTCTAGAGTCTAGACCGCATTATATTTTGCACACAAAAGATCCCGATAGTTTGAGACGCATTGAACTAAACTGGGCGTGACAACTGGAATCATTAAAATGTCTCTGTAAAATTCAAGATCTGCATCGTCGGGTCGAAAGGATCTTGCCTTATGAAAACCGGTTGGTTGGACTCAGATTTTTGCAATGTACTCCGACTACAATGCAATATAAAGCAAAGTTTTATGTGGCAATAACACTTAACAATCGTTTGCATCACAATGCAAAGGCGTAGGCTAACTATCCGTTTATTTTAAAATCACAATGAAATACTGCAATGTTACCCCATTGTGTATCAGCATCAAAATTTAATGCAGAAGGCGCTAAACTCCGAAGCGACAACCATCTGTAAACAAGACCTATTTTTTTTTCCTATCTTCTTTAAAATTCTCTATGTAGACTACTCCCCTTCGGGTAGGCACTTAGACCAGTACCGGTATCACGATTGACCCGTATTTCTGCCCACGTCTAGTTCACTGACGTCATCAACGCTCTGCGGGGGGGGGGGGGGGGGGGGGGG
>JAQIWG010008487.1:0-11391 GCA_034695025.1 Chamaedrilus cognettii | reverse complement strand
ATTTTGATGCAATATCTCTAGAAGTGATAAATCATAGCAACCCCTAAATATTGTCCGATTTCCATGATTTTTTTTTTAATGTATCTAATATTGGGTGGAACAAAGGCAGCCTTGTGGAGAATCAAATCTAATACTTTTACAAAAATGAATCACCCTAATACCCATATTATTATTGCTGGCATTTAAAATAAAATAAATAAGAAGCACAGGTTCTACCCAGCAGCACAGGTCACTGCCCTATCAAACAACATAAATCACATCCACACAGCTCTCATCCCATACACGGAAAGTGAATAAAATCTAACCGACTCTGCAATCACGTGATACTCCAGACTTGTACAACGCATATAGTATTGACCACCAAACAGCGGATGACTTCACGTGAATATTCCAACGACTACACGCGGTCACACGTGTTCACAGCAGCCACACTGCAATATCACTATTAATAATAATAAAAACGCCTTAAAGTTTTACACGTAATCTTATATATAAAACTGCCCGACACGGCGTGCTTTCTGCGATCGCGGTACATTCATTAGAATAGTAATAAAATAATGAGCTTAAAGTCAGTTTCAGCATCCACCGACGTCATCATGGATCTAAACATAGTCTGTCACACTGACCCTAATTTCTCTATGAACGCTTCTAATAAAACATTCTTGAGCCCGGACTACTGAGGAGCGACACCAAACATAATAACACTAGTCATGGCTGCCCCCCATAATTCCCCCTCCCCAAAACATCGGCCCCCCTGCCTCCAAATGTCACAGACTAGCAGCAGCCGCCGCCCTGGCCCCCTTTCGCGCCCCCTGCGGCCCCCCCACTGCCCCCTGCGCCCCTGGCTGTCGGCTGGTGGGGCCCCAACTTGATCCCGTTAGCCTGAGGTATCACAAACATTTGTGTGAACTGCTAGAACAGTGGCTCCCACAACAACCTAAAGCCGTAAACCCAAATGACATACAGAGTAAGTCATAAAAAACAACCGCCTAGCGAATTCGCAATAACTCGTCCAAATATTAAATTTATTGCCTCATATTTGCAGAGATGGAAATTGAGATAATTTGGCACAAGTGCCAAAATTTACAGCGAATAAATGCATGCATTCAAAAGTGATGAAAGCTAGAAAACGCAAAGTTGCTGATGCGCTATATGTAAACTAAAAACCTCAAGCCGCTCGAATGCGCTGTTGATTTGATTTTTTAAATATTTTTACAAAAACTTTCGTAACTTTTGAAGACGTGAATATAATCGCTTGAAATATGGGGAACTTGTGGCAAATTATCTGAGCTCCAATCCCTGCTAATATGAAGCAAACAGTTTTATTTTTGGCTAAGTTATCGCAAATTTGCTAGGGGATTGTTTTTTATGACTCTGTATACATGTATGTATGTATAATGCACTGAAGCACTAGAAACGCACCAAAAATATGTCATGCAAGCGGAAATGGAAAAACATCATTTGCTTGAATCGTAGGTGCGGGAGAAGTGCAGCAGACTATGTACAGAAAGCGGTTTTGAAGAAATAAGTTTTCAGCCTCGATGTAAAGGAGGAGAAATATAGCAAAACTCAGTGAATGAACAACTTCAAAACATTTCTATAGTAATGAAAAACATTATTTAAAGTTAAGTTTTAAGTTATGAAACAACAACAAACACCGCGATTAGTATTCCACGAGCACAAAACTATGCAACAAGGCAGGGCATCTTGTACAACTGCATATGTTTTATTTTTTAAATGTTTTTCCTTCACATTTGCGCTTACAAACAAATCAGCTGAGCATTGTAAACAACAAATCAGCTAAGCACTGTAAAACGTACCTCGTTGTTGAGGTCAAAGACGCCATCCTGAATCTTCTGGTAGATCTGCTTGGCAGTGTTGATGAATGCCTGCGGCGGACACCAAGATGTCAACCTATACTAAATCCAGAACGTCGTGAATTTCTCTATTAAACCTAATAAAAATGGTGCATTTTCCTGCAGTGAATCCAGAAAGTGGGCCATTTCCTACTGAGTGCAGAAAGTGGCGCATCTTTCTATTGAATCCAAAAGGCATAGGCAAGTGGCATATTTTTCCACTGAATCCAGAAAGTGGAGCATCTTTCTATTGAATGCAGAAAGTGGCGCATCATTCTATTGAATCCAAAAAGTGGCATATCTTTTCACTGAATCCAGAAAGTGACGCATTTTTCTATTGAATCCAAAAAGTGGCACATCATTCTATATTGAATCCAGAAAGTGGCGCATCTTTCTATTGAATCTAAAAAGTGGCATATCTTTCCACTGAATCCAGAAAGTGGAGCATCTTTCTATTAAATTCAGAAAGTGGCGCATCTTTCTATTGAATGCAGAAAGTGGCGCATCTTTCTATTGAATGCAGAAAGTGGCATACCTCCTCAACGTTAGCGGCGGTCTTGGCAGACGTCTCCATAAAGACGAGGCCATGTTCTTGAGCGAAGGCCTCCCCCTCCTCTCTCTTGACGTCACGCCGCGCCTCCAGGTCACTGCATGCGAACAAACCAGCCAACCGCGTCACGTCGGCGTCAAGTGTCATGCTGAAAGTCTTGACCAATAATTTATTACATAAAAACCACTGAACGGATCAACCTCAAATTCTCAAATAGACGATTCTTCCTTATCCGCCATACAGCCCAGACCTCGCGCCATCTGATTTTCATCTATTTGGACCATTCAAGGACTACCTATGAGAGGAATTTGAGAACGATGAGGCCATCAATACTGGGTTTAATAATAAAACTGGATTTATAGTCCGCTTCGGCATCAAAAGACGCCATCGGGGACCTCCCCTCGTCATGGGCACCATACAGATGTCATATAGGAAACCCACACGAGGAGAAACGAAGGTGGAGCAAAGGCCGGGTCAGTAAAGGCCGCTGTACGATCATGGATACGTCGGTGCAAGCCAGACTTATTCAAAAACGTATATATTAGCTGGAAAACGCGTCGGGATAAGTGTGTCGCGTGCAATGGGGATCATACTGAAAAATAAATTGCTGACGTTTCAGATTTTTGGCATTCATTTGGTAAGATATTCAGTAATATTGGCTTAAAAATCCAACTGATACGACTTGTAGTTATCGCTATATAAATTAATAGCCAAGACTTTCAGCAGGAGCCTAGTAGATCAGCGTTGAGCAAATAGTTTCCACTCAGCCACACACACACACACACACACACGTATACACACCCAAGCACGTTTGTGGCTTTGTGGCCGCATTGCCCGCTTACACAGGGTAGGCCACTAGCAGCCATGGACACGCGCCCTCCACTTTATCCTATCCGTCACATCCTCACGTCGCAGTCTCTCAACCTTCTCTGTCAACTTGTCAAGTCAATCCATGTCATATCTGGTCGTCCTCTACGTGTTTTTTCGCCGACCTTATAATCTAAGAGTGGATTCTATAGCCGTTCCTTTGTTTCTACCTTTTCCTTTACCTTAGTTTAGGAGACAATTTCACGGCAGCTTTTAACTGCTATTCAAAACAACTCTTTGCTTAGTCCATTTGAATTGATATACGACATTCAATTAAGATGACGTCAGAGATTTCGAGCAAAATAACTTTCTGTTTGAACTGAATTCAGATTAACTTCATTTCTTGTGGAAATTGGTATTTCATTTTTTTCTTATAACTATTATTGTGAGTTTTTCAAGTGGCAGTAAAGGGCTGTCGTTAAATTCTGTTCCTTAGCAAGATCCTTACTTAGCTGTAAAGTTACGTCTATAGAATCCACCCTAAGTCTTTCTGTACCCAGACTTCTGCAAATGATCACTGAGGACTGAATTCAACGAGTACAAGGTAAACGTAGTAAAAATGGCTTGCTGCCAATCAGTAAATACTGTACCGTCAAACATGAAACTTTTGCTTGCGTGTCATTTTGGCGAATTTCGCGAATCGGCAAAACTTGCGAAAATAACATGCACAGAATAAAGCCACGGAACCTATTTATAAACAAAATAGCCCTAAAGAACGCGAGAATAAAGTGCAGCAAGATTTCTTGAAGCCAAAAACCACCAAAATAACATGCAACAAGAATTTAATGTTTTACAGTATGTAGGTCAACTCTTGTTGTCAACCAATCAGTAAGTAAGTCACACCTCTTGTTGTCAAATAATCAGCAAGTAGGCCACACCTCTTGTTGCCAATCAGCATGATGACCATGTTAGAGCTAGAGTGTTGTCGCGCGTCCTCGAGCCAAGTCGTCAAATGGTTGAACGTCTCACGTCTGAAAAAAAGCATCTAATAATCACATGACTAAAAACTAACCTCCTGTTTGTCATCTAATCTGATGATCCATTAATGCCCACGTTTTCACACAGGTTTAGACGCTTCCGCCCACATAAGGACCGCAGGAGCTGGGTTTTTACTCACGATGCCCTTCCTGATGCCAACCCAATAAATAATTATCTGGCACGGGATTAGCAGCGAGCGACATTTGTGCGTGTTTAACACAAGCGTCGCTATCAAAGTTGTGTTGAATCTCAAAGAGGTTAAATTAATTCACAAATTGTAATGCGAATCCACATAGAGTCTGGCCTGGCCTTTTTATTTCAGTCCAACATAGGAAAAACATAAATAAAACACTTAAAAAAACCATTGTGAAGCTTTTTGTTTTAATTTGTCCCACATAACCTTGTGCGTACAGTGTCAAAGAAAGAAATTTCTATATTTAAGGTACAAAAATTATTTTATTAATATTATTTGATTTTATTGCGTTGTGCTTATTAGAACAAAATTATTTCAATAGCAAAAGAAAATGTTGATAGCATGAGTGACCTAGTAATGTCGTAGACGAGCAGAGCCCCTGCAGCGCCTCGGTAGTAGGATCGCGTGATGGACCGAAACGACTCCTGACCTGCCTGTCAACAACAACAGCACATCCAAACTGCAGTAGCGGTTCCAGCCGTTCACAATAGGGGGGCTCAGCGGGGGCTTGGAAGTTCAAGGACTCAAGCGGTGTATTCTTAAACCGACTCTCCTCTTAAGTACCTTCACAAGCCTTGAAGGCTAAAGGGCCGTTGCAGACCCTTCAGCAAGGCTGTTGAACACGCAAGTGTTGCTAGAGCTGCTGTGTGGTTGTCCGTCGAGAGATGACGATGGCGTCAGTTGCGTTGATGGGTTCATCTATGGCTGAAGAGACCAATGGCCAATTGGCACGGTCCACTAACCCCGTGCCAGATAATTATTTATTTGGTTGGCGTCAACAAGGGCATACGGCCGTAAAAACCCAACTCCAGCAATCCTGATCAGGGCGGGCGAAAACGTGCAAACCTGTGTGAAAACATGGACATTAACGGATTACACGATAAAAAGCAGGTTAGTTACTCTCCTCTAAGTGCATGCTGTGAGATAGCACATAAGGAAGCAGGACAGGAAGTGATCGCAGTGACCGACCGTGTCCCAGATCTGCAGCTTGACCTGCTTCCCCTCTATGTTCACCATCCGCGCGCCAAACTCAACCCCTGTCACAAAATCAAAATAAATAATTCCAACAATAAAATGGGCGGTATAAAAATAATCCCCTGTACGCCGGGGAAAAAAAGAATTGACTTGCAGCCCAGAGCTCCCCAGGCGAGTCGTAGAAGGTGACTGAAGAAGGGGGAGCGGTTCTGTGCCAGCTCTCTTGCACAGAATCGGACTGTATACAGTCTTTGTGCTACACACGCTCCAGTAATTACATATATAGCCATACAATTACAAACAAGCCTTAGACTTAGAGCATCAATTAAAAACCTCTACGTTTTCATTCACACAGTGATGTCAATCTGTTCCCTACATGGTACAACAAATTCAGCAACTTCGTCGGTGAAAATTGTCGCTCTCATCTATCCTCAGATAACACCATCAAACATAAAATCTTTGCTGCGCGTTATTGACTTGGTTTCGCCTCTCAGAAATTAAGCTGCACTTCATTTAAGCGTTTTTGAGGACTGTTCATTACTATATATGATTTATGCAGCGCGATTTTCGCATATTCAATTTTTGCGAGCTTACCTAATTCATGAAATATACCAAAAAAAGCATGCACGCACAAATTTTGGGATACCCTAAATTTCATGCCTTACAGTCAAGTATTTAAATCGGTAGTAGTAATCACCGCACAAAGGATACGAAGCTACAGGGCTCCGTGCGACTCTGTATGCTCATTAGTCCAACCAACTTGACCTACAAATATGCATTCACCCCACAGAAATCTAAAGCCTAGAATGCGCATGCATTCGCTCCACAGTTCTGCAAAAAGAAGGATCTTTTTACCAAAAACGGAAGTCAATTTGAATTATGGATAATCGTTGTCAATTATTGTGATTGGATATGAGAGGGTCATGACCCTGTCGATCAATTGTTGACGGTTGGTAATTGGTTTGGCCCGCGGGCCAAGCCCCGCCCCTGTTATCTCCACACGTGCCTCGATCTATAGCCTGTAGTGACCCCCCTTGGTTCACCCCCTCACCTATCGTCAGATCGTGCACTGGTTGAAATCGCTTGTCGGTGAACTGAAGCAGCAAGCACGACTTGCCGACCGCTGAAAACACAACTTAATCGCATTATTCAATGGCTCATTAATAAGCTACTCCAAAATTAATCGCTGTTTTGACGTCCATGTTGATTCATAGCGAGTTTTAACAAGCATCAGTCTCTAGATGCCATCAGCTGCGGGTAAACTGCTGGAACTAACTTTTTACGACCGAATGCCCTCCCTGACGCCAACCATAATTATAATAAATAAGAGAAATAATCTATAACGGTGGTAGAGGCAACCAACAGCGTCTGTAAATCGAATGATAGGCTCACTACGTACGAGTTGGGTACCACTCATAAATTATCAAATTTGTTAATTCCAAAACAAATCTTTAGCCCTGGACAAGGAATGGTTCAATAAAAATTAAAATTAAGAAATCAAAATTCATAAGCGATGTGCAAACTTGCTAAGACAATCAACGTAGCCTATTTGGTCACCTCCGGCAGCCACACCAATGATAACTTCCCTATCTTTGACAACCTGTGTTCGAGATAGGACTTAAACAATTACGAATGTTGAAAATCGACAGAACTCATCTAAAGACGCGTGAGAGCTTAAATTTATCTCCTCGACGCGCGCAACATCAAGCGAACACAGGTAGAAGCTACCTGTTGTCAGAGATAGTGAAGTTATCATTGGTGAGGCTGCCGGAGGTTGACCGCCTATTTTTCAATCTTTAACTTCAACTTCACTACTGCACTCCACCCTAACGGGTGATTATTTGCAGTGCGTGCGGACAAAATTACCCCACTCCAAATTTTATCATTATTTAATTTCTTAATTTGAGGTCAAAGCCGTCTTGAATGAATTCAGAGATGACTGCTCCGAAGTGGTTTGGGGAAGGGAGTTCCAATCCAAAATAGATGAGGGAGAAATGAATTTCGATGGGCCATTGTATCTTAACGAGGAATTTGATAATGTAAACATCTGCTTGATTATTGTTCGACGATTTAGGCTTTGTAAGATTGCCAAAAGTTATACGTAGTATCTTATTTCTGCGTTGAATAGACCCGTGCGTTTACAGCACATTCACCAGTGTCGCCGATGATGATGTATTTGAAGAGATACGAGTATGACATGCTGAGGTCTTGGAGGACGCTGATCCGTCAGTCCGGCAAAACTGAATATTTGAATGATTTATATTCTCTCCGAATTAATCTCTAGTTTTTATATTTAATCAATTAAATGTCTAAAAACAAGCGGTTGCAGGAGGACACGCCTATATATTTACCACGCCCACTTCAGAATGCAAAGTTGATCTTGGCTAACCAGTGCTGTAGCATAGCTAATTTGGCTATAATTTTTATCATAACTTCGGCAAAGCTTAGCACGTGGCTTTGACAGTCGCGCCGGCGTCCCGCAGCGTGCACACTGGGAGCGGCCCCCGGCGGGACGCTGGTTGCAACCTGAGCGGCCCGGCGGGACGCCGTGCTGCGGCGTCGCATGGCAACTACCTGGTTAACCAAATCCCAAACAAAACCTATTTGCAACCCAACCCTAATCCTAAATTTCTGCCCCTAACGGGGCCCCAATTCTATTGTTACAATAGATTTTTTTCTCGCAAAACTAAGTGACAGTTGAGTTGTACGGGAATGGGCGTATACATGAATGTTCAGGTAAATCCTCCTGCAGCCGCTTTTACGGCAAAGACCAGAATAGCGGCTAGATCGTCGGCGACTCCGGAGTAAAATTATACCACGTGATCGAGCAGCTGCTGCTGCTAGTCGAGCAGCTGCTCCTGCTAGTCGAGCAGCAGCTGCTGCTAGTAGTGTTAGTGTTAGTGTTAGGGTTAGGGTTAGGTTAGGGTTAGGTTAGGGTTAGGCTAGGGTTAGGCTAGGGTTAGGCTAGGGTTAGGTTAGGGTTAGGCTAGGGTTAGGCTATGGTTAGGTTAGGGTTAGGCTAGGGTTAGGCTAGGGTTATGTTAGGGTTAGGTTAGGGTTAGGCTAGGGTTAGGCTAGGGTTAGGCTAGGGTTAGGTTAGGGTTAAATTAGGGTTAGGCTAAAGTTAGGCTAGGGTTAGGCTAGGGTTAGGTTAGGGTCAGGCTAGGGTTAGGCTATGGTTAGGTTAGGGTTAGGTTAGGGTTAGGCTAGGGTTAGGTTAGGGTTAGGTTAGGGTTAGGCTAGGGTTAGGCTAGGGTTAGTTTATGCCGCTGGACAGCAGCTGCTCCATGCAGCTGCTCGATCACGTGGTATAATTTTACTCGGGAGTCGCCGACGATATAAACGCAAGTCAAAGACCAGCGTGTAGTCTGCTAGCGCAGCTTCTTCTTCTTCAGTGAACACCTGGCGACACGCATAGTTCGGTGAAAACTTGATTGTGTCATTGGGGTTAGCATTCTTAAGTTGGCGTACATAACGTCCCAAGGTAGTCTTCGCAATTATGTGTCTGGATGCAGCTTCACACAAGGACAGTTCACCACTTACTACCATCTCTGCTGCTTCTTTCATAGCTGATGAATCTGCAAGCCCAATATCGGATTTACGGCTTCTGTGTTGAATCACCTTAACTTCCGAAACAAATTTAAATATGATACATTAAAGTGATAACTTTAATCTTGTTTTGTAGGCCTATGCAGGCAACAGCCTCACATGAACCTATGCCGACCGCACAGTTTCAATGATGTAGGCCTAAGCCTAATGCCGACTGCGCTGCAGAATACGGGGCACAGTGAAACACGATCCACTGTGCCCCACATAGCAAGCACTGGGTAAAATGCTTGTTTATCAATGATGACAATGCGCTGATGCAAAAAAAGTTGGATCTATCAATGGCTAAAGGATTCAACTATCGAGTAAAAAATCGTTGCCTTAGATGAACACACAAATGAGTTTCCTACAAGAATTACAAGAGTCGTTGAAAACATATGCTTGATAAGCGAAATATTACACTTGACGAGTGCTCCTCGGTCTCTTCGACTACACTGAAACTTTTGAACAAAGATGCTGAGTCAGAAAAGTTCTTCAGTTTGGCTTAAAAGAAAATCGGTAATTTAAAACGGTTAGTCTGCTACTTCTTTTGTTCCACTGTACCCCATGTTCCACTGTGCCCCACTCTCCCCTAGGCATGTGATTGTTAGAAGCTTTCTTGAGTTTGGTAGCGAGCGTGTTGAAACTTCGAACTGCTAGATTAAAATATTTAGGCTGCTGAGGTATTTAACATATTTAGACGTAAGGATAATTTTACACACAACAACTGTAGCCATATATTATAATATATAACAGGGGTTTTCAACCTTTTCCTTTACGGGGTACACTTAATTTGAGCAGTGAAGGTAGGGGAGAACCAAATTACGATACGCCCCAAGGGAGCAGGGAGTACGACAACGAAAAGAGCTGGAACGTCTCGAAAAGCACAATTTATGCCTTCATTAAGGGCTCTCGATGAAGAACAGCACGCTGAAAGGGAGGGAGGAAATCATGAATATTACCTACTTTGGAACGGTGTTTTAACATGCTTGGCGTACATGTAGGACCATCGCTAAATTTTGCTGTTGGGGAACTAAACAGGATTTTTATTTGTGGTTTTTCAACTAGAAATTGGTGCTTCACAAAATTGTCAATGGGTGAAAATCGTCAATTCCAAAATATACAATCGGTGGATCAAATTTTTTCGCTAGCTGTTTTTTTTCAAGTAAGAACAAGGATGGCTAATTCGGTGGCCTAGTGAAGATGACTTGAGGATTAGCTCATATCAGTTGTGACTCATATCAGTGGCGATATCGTGATAACTCAGTCAAAAATTAATATTTATATTTCATATTTGCAGGAATTGTCGAGGAGATATTTTTCAAGAAGACCACCAAATTTCATTACATGTTTGAGATGCTTAGATGTTCTAAATACGACTGGACATTGCCGTTTAGAGAGGCAATGCGGCCGCGGTGGCAGGGACGCTCGCCGACGGTCGATGGAGTGGGGAATGGGAGGGACAGACAAAGAGTCGTTTTCGGAGAGGGCCCAGACGGGCGTCTACCCGACTTTAAACGCACTTTAAATGTATTTTACTGTTTTTTACTGCATTTGATTGTATTTTAACGCGCATTAACGCATGACTATGTATTTTAATGTATTTTAATGTATTTCATTGTATTTCAGTGCTTTCTAACGTATTTTGTTGTATATTTTATTATTTATTAGGTACGTTCTAAACATATTTGACCAGGTCATATATTTTCAGGTATTAAAAATTTGATAATTTTTTATTATAATTATTATATTGAATAGGCCTACTTATATCAAATGATTGATCAATGACTGACTGTATCTGGCCTGCATCTGTTTAGCGCGCAGTTCTATTGAGAAAAGACTACTCAAAGAGCTTTCGCCTTCAAACCATGCCCCCACAGCGCTTTCAGTCCAATTTTTTCCTTGCGCAAGATTGGCCACTTTAAATGTCCGTATTGCTGCGTTAACGAAACCATGCTTGCAGCGCCTGGCCCGCAGTAAGATGCAGCACATGAACAATAGTCTGCTAGGCTATCAATATCTCAGGTATCCTATGTCATGAACATACAGAGTAAGTCATAAAAAAACGTGCCCCTATCGATATCGCGATAACTTCTTCAAATTGCAATATTTTGGCCTAATGTTTTCAGGGTTTGTAGCTGAGATAATTTGACACGAACTGTGAAATTAGCAAAAATTAATTTGCTTCCGTTCAGAAGTCATGAAACTTTTTCGAAAAAAAGTAAAAAAATCACTTGAACCAAGGAAATGAAGCCTATTTAAAGAGCTACAGAGCTTGGGCGACCTTATTTCCTTTGTATTAGTTGGTGGCCCTGAAAAGAGCCGATTTGCGTTAGTCGTCAATCTAAAGCTGGTGTTCGAAGTGACCGCCATCTGCTCTGACACAC
>JAQIWG010008486.1:0-11391 GCA_034695025.1 Chamaedrilus cognettii | reverse complement strand
AGTTGGCAGTCTGCCAGGTGAGTCACTATTATGAGATAGTTGGCAGTCTGCCAGGTGAGTCACTATTATGAGATAGTTGGCAGTCTGCCAGGTGAGTCACTATTATGAGATAGTGGGCAGTCTGCCAGGTGAGTCACTATTATGAGATAGGTGGCAGTCTGCCAGGTGAGTCACTATTATGAGATAGTTGACAATCTGCCAGGTGAGTCGCTACTACGATGATATATTTCTCAATCTGCCAGTTGAGTGACGGTCATGAGATATGAGATAATCAACAAAAACAAGAAACAGAATCCCACCCTAGTCATCATCGCTCATGCAGCCAAATCTCTGCGTTCCTGTGGCCTACTTCTTCAAATATCTTAGGCATATTTTAGTCTTAAGTGTTCTTAAGAAATAAGTAAGCAAATTTTTTTGTTTGTTATTGGAAACTCCGCACTGTCACACGCTCTAAATCAAGCGATGACGTCACGGCGGTCAGCGAATGGATTTAACTTTTTTCAACTCTGATTTACAATCGAGTTTAGGCTTAAAGTTATAGAAACTCTGAGAAACAGGCCCCAGGTATGCCCTGTTTGAAGGAAATGCGTTTGTACTTACTTAGTGGTGAGTGGTGTGTGAGCAGTGCTGACGGCGGTGGCGCGAGTCACGCACACCCTACACGCCGGGGCGGACAGTCGCGTGGTGTACGCCGCGCTCGCTGACCCCGACGCCCACCTCAGCGGGCTCAGCGACGCAGCTGCTGATCAGTATTGTGGGCTGCTGCAGCAGCGCAGCAGGGCCAAGCAGCAGCGCGGCGCAGCAAAGCAGCCCGTAAGCACGTGCAATCTGTGTTCAGGCTGGCTAGAGGAGTGCACTCCGATGTCTGCTGCTGTAGCCACTGGCGTCCAAAGTCTTTGAGACTTGTGAAATGTATTTGGCACGCATGTCTGTGTATATGGGATATATTTGGCACGCGTGTGTGTGTGTACGGCATGTATTTGACATGCGTTTGTGTGTACATGGCCTGTATTTGGCGTGTGTGAGAGGGCGCGTGTATGCATTTGGAACATGCGTTTGTGTGTAATGTCTGCTTGTCCTGTTTGGTATGTGCAGAAGTCTGTCCTGTTGACCCACCACGAGATCCAGCAGTGCATCGAGGACATCAATGAACAAGTCTGCTCTGAGGACCAACGTAAGAGCCTTCCCCTGTCCGTCTCATGTACTGACCTCTTTATTACCAGAAACATCACCGTGTAATATTGAGCTGCGAATTTGTGCGAATATAACAGCCTGCACCGTGTCCAAATAGTATATAACTTCAACAGTGGATGTCGAAGGCCATTTAGAAACTACGTGCTTCTAAATGGCGCGGAACCACGAATACGTGGGTCCTGGATTTGGAAATAGAAATCAGAGAGTAATTGATGTATTTTCATCGGCTGTGTATACAATTTTTTATGCTTAATGCGCCCCCTGTAGGCTGGGAAACTAAGAATTGGCTTGCAGCTCAGAGCTCCCCGGGCGTATCGTAAAAGGCGGCTAAAGAAAGGGAGGTGGTTCTGTGCGGGCTTCCTTGCACAGAACCCTATATAGAACCTGTATATAACCCTTGTGTGCTACGCACGATCGAAAATAACAAAAACAAAAAACAAAGCAAACTATGTTTTATGCATACGATATATTGTGGATGTAGATTAATATTGCAGTGAGTGATAATTTTTTTCACTAGGTTTGTGATCGAGCAAGTCCTCCGTTAACTCGGCTGCAGTTGGATCGATGAATTTCTCTCATTGGCCCTCTCATTGGAATTTCTCTTAATTGGCTTGTAGGTGTGGAGGCAGTGCAGCAGATTAACGCTGCGGTGGAGAGGGGCGGTGCTGCATATACTCTGCAGACCCTGCTTCACCCTGCCGCTGCGCTGTGCAACATAGAGCCGCATCTCGCTGCGCACTACCAGCGTCTGCTTGCGCGAGTCAAACAGGAGAAGGCTGAGGTTAATAAATTACATTATGAACTGCTTGTCATCGTTATTGAATTTATTGTAATAATTCTGTGTTACTACAATGCTCTATTGTTGTGAGTCAAAGGCCCAGTGTTCATGTTTAGAAAAGAAATTGATTTCATAGCTAGATTCCCTTCGTCGTGTCATAAACTCAGAATAGAGCTTCCATTCATGAAACAAATTAAATTTGTATAATTTTTTTTGCTGTTTGAGATGCTACTTCTAGTATTTAAAGACATAAAGGCCTAAGAGAGGACCGAGAAGGCCACGTATCGGAATGATAGACGACCTGCTTGAGAAGGAATCGTATGCCGATACGAAGAAAAGGGCTGAAGATCGGATAAGGTGGAAGGTTTGGACACCAAAGACCTGCCATGTGGCAGAGCACTGAAGATAGAAAGGCCTTGTATCCTTACAGTGCCCTTTATGTATTTCGACGGGCCTTAGGCCGCCTATGCTACATTGCGAGAAAAGATCGGTAACGCGTTTGTGTTTGGGCCCGCCGCGTATTCACTGTTGCCGGTGTATTCACTGTTGCCGCGGTATGTGTGCAGGAGACGGGTGACGTCACCGCTGAGCTGTGGTACGAAGAGATACAGAGCACCCTTGATCTCTGCAACGCGCACGGCGTGGAGGCTCACACACGTGCGTATCTAGTCTGGTGTGGGTAGGATGTGATGATTATAATAGCATGATTACTATTATGTTATGATTATATTTCTTATTGTCACACGTACGTGTAGTAGGTGAGGTTCTTGGCGACGCGAAACCGGTCGTCCAACAACACCCCCACGTCCATGTACAGTCTGCATGATAGCGAGTACCCCTCATGCTCCCAGGAGAAGTCCGACGTGCAGAAGGGGGTCACCCCCCTGCCTCCCCCCCCGCAGCCCCCCCCACCACCCCCTCCACCGCTCCGACTGTACACGATGTCCTCGAAAGCGTAGTCGGGGTCGTCGACAAACCGAGACACGTCGTCGCGTGGTGGTACGACGCCGCCGTGGCCGGCTGGGTACAAATAAAAATACAATAATATATTACAGATACAAAGGCTGGAATAAATTCGCGATGGAACATTGATTGTGACCTGTGCATGCTCTAAAAACCTTGCATTGTAAGGCCATAGAAAGTGGGCCAGAGTAATAGTATATGCCGCATATAAAATCATATATGCAGCATGAAGAGCAAATCTGCTAGTGATTGCTATCATACTGTGTTAACAAAAAGGATAAGGATAAAGAATGAAGGATAATAAGGGATAAAGTAAGTAAAAATGATCAATAAGCATCAAATGTATCACAAAATTGAACTATTTTAAAATGGTGGATGGATAGAGTCATGTTAAATATGAAAATAGTCTACATAAGACTGGAACTCCAGCAAACCGGGGAACAACAAATTGATTTGCAGCCCAGAGCTCCCCGAGAATGTCGTAAGAGAAGACTAAAGAAGGGCAGCGGTTGTTTTCTTGACTCCTTGACACTAGACTGGACTGTAATGATCTTTTATACTACATGCACGGTTCTTAAACTTCAAAACCAGCATAAGAATGGACGTCCAAAAAAGATGATTAATAATTCGAGCAGGTTACATACCGTCGGGAGAAGTAGAAAGAGGGCAGTCTGTGTTGAGGACCTCGACCCTCTCAAAGCTCGCCCTCATCGCGTCCTCGCTGATCTCACTGGGAACGTCACCGTTGAGGTGCCTCATCCGCAGCATCAGGAGCTTGATCGACGTCTCGGCGTCTGTCGCCTGCATGATAATCGAAGGAATACGTTCATCATCAACACATGAATCAAACGCCTCGCATTCTCATATGGCTACAAAACAATATACAAAATTGTTGAAATTGCACAGCGGTCATTAACCATGGCAAAACTAATTAAGATTAAGCTATCACAGCAAGTAGTTCTTCAAACAATAACATTCTCTGAAGAAATATGATATATCCATTGTCATTATCGCCTTTAAATCACTTGGCATGCTACCGACAACAGCAGCATTTAGTCGCTCAGGCACGATTATTTTGCTAAAATCGTCCATTACAGATGTTAGCAACTCATTCACTTTCATTCACAATGATGTTCATAGTGTTGACAACTAGTCTAAACAATTGAGCCAAGAAAAACAATAGATAACTTAGTCCAATAAACAAGGAAAATCAAATCTACTGTATATATGCATGGACACAATATTTGCTAACTTACCTTAGACGCTCCATTGCAATCAATAGCCACGCCCACGCTGCCACCTCCCCCCACCCCCGCGGTGTCGACCCGGACGAGCTCCGGCAGCGTGAGTGACGCCCTGCCTGCGACGGAATGCCCAGAGGGGTGGTCCACCTCTGCGCTGACCCCACATCCAAGCACAAAGCTCGACAGCGCGTGAAAGTGCGCAAGCAGCACAAGCGCCTGCATGAGCTCTGACAGCGACCACTTGTCCTGCTGACCGCCCACCAGGCTCTGTCGACAACAACACGACACGAATGATGGGGGTCAGCCACTGCAGAGTGCAGATTGGGGTAAAAAGAGAATAGGTCTGCAGCCCGTAGTTCCCCCGGCGAGTCGCAAAACGCGACTAAAAAATGGAGGGCGGTTCTTTCGACTCTAACAAGCTTTCTTTACTTGCGGTCTTTGACTACACATTTTTCCGTAAAAACCACCGCCACGACAAATACTATTAACAATAATCCATATCATATAGAACCTATGCACAGCCGTGTCACTTTGTCGACAGCCTAGCTCAAAGGCTTGGCGACGCAACACAATACAAAGGTTGCTTGGTGACGCGATACAGAGGTTGCTTGGTGACGCGACACAAAGGTTGCTTGGTGACGCGACACAGAGGTTGCTTGGTGACACTGGCTTGGCTAAGAAATCTCTTCCTTGCAGAGACCATACCCGAATGTGTTCCTTGCAGACGAGCCAGGGTCGATGGGCTAGAATGCGGTTGAGTTCCGACAGTCGGCGCAGTTTCTCAGGAACCTGGTCGAGTCCGCCGTGCAGCCAGGACTCGTCGCCGCCCTGGAGCAGGTACTCCTGCGCGTGGAGGTGCACCAGGTACGCACAGCGATGACGAGCTGCCGCCTGGAGCACAACCACAACCTTAACCATAACCAAAACCATAACCACAACCCTAACCCTAATCCTAATCATAACAGAACTAAAGAGTAAAGTCAGCAAAGCCCAAGTGCAGTCCCTAAATTAATTATTTCTGTCTGCAGCACAGGTAAAACCATGACCATACTTTCAAAAAAGTCTAAGATTGTAAGCAGATAAAACTACAACCCATAGCCAAAACAATAAAGGGACAGCCTCAAAGACAAGGGAACTCCAAAACCCAAACCAAAGAGGGACAATTGGCTGCCATGCTCACCACGATGCGTACAAGAACACTGGTGTCCCGTATTCACCATGATATATATGTTAAAAGATAGGAGTGTCCCATGCTCACCATGTATACATAGTCAGGGGTGTTCCATGCTCATCATTCCGTGTAGGACAGCACTTGGTGTCTCATATTCTCACTGTTCTTGTATACATGATGTATACAAGAACAGTGTAGGGCAGCGGTATCTCTCACCATAATGACGATACACAGCAAAAGCTAGTGATGCCCACGCTCACCATGGTGTATTGAAGGCTAGTGGTGCCCACGCTCTCTCACCATGATGGCGATGTAGTGTCTGCAGTGGAAGGGCAGCGGTCCGTCGCCGCGCAGCAGGAAGTGCTGGGTCTTGAGGAAGACCTCAAGGTACTGTGGGTGGAGGGCCATCACCTGCAGCAGGTGCTCCATGCGACCACTCTGCAGGAACGCTTCCACCAACATCGCGCGCGTCTGTACCACACAGCGTGCGTCAGCGGCATCAACGCCACATCGCACGAGAAAACAAGTAGCAATCGCATGTCTTAAAAAAAGTTACGCTACGTGAATAGTCAAATCAGATCAATTCTTAACCGGATCAATACGAATCTCTACGACAAGCTAAAAATGAATCTGTACGACAACACAAAACTTCAATTTTTCCAAGTTAGGACTAATAAATACAACCATTTCACCATTAATGCATGACTCGCGTTCCCACTCATTTCGAATCTTAAAATTCCCTGATTCTTTCTGACTTTTCCAGGTCGGAATAAAGTTTCTGAATTTAAAAAATAAAATAAAATAAAAAATTTTCCCCATGAATCCTGACGAACAGTTGGAAGCTCATCCTACTGCACGCACACCTAAATTGTTAAACGCAAGACATCAAATTATAAGTGTCCGCATGCCAGATTAAGACTTCATTTTAAAAATAACTCTCTTGCCCAGTAATGTGATGCAGCCAATGACTGCCATGGCTGTACTCCACACAGAAACAAATTCAACTGATGGTAATTGGATTTGAAGCAGCTGTCAGCCGATACTGAGCAAAATTGGTTGGTGGCGACTGATGAAAGACGCAATTACTGACGATCAACTGTTGCGGCCATGCCATGTGATCAATTGAGCAAGAATGCTATCAGCATGCGAACACCTGCGGCCATTCTTATGTGGTACAATAACTCAAATAATTATGAAGACAATTATATTCTTTGTCAACACCATCGCTGGTATGAAGACGACGGATGTAGAAAAAAATAGTGTTACACCGATGGATAATGCGAATAAATAAAAGGAGTTCAGAAATCAGCGGCAGCCATGATTGTTTCATTGAAAGTAGACATTGTGACTACCACTGCTAACACTATCATCATCATCGTTTTGATGTGAATTCTTATGCGTTACAAACAAGCCTGTATCGCCGTGTTCATGTTAACACAGGCGCTTATATTGGAGCTGGGTTTTTACGGCCAGATGCCCTTCCTGTCGCCAACCAGAGTAACAAATTACACAGGACAATGATTACCAGCCAGGGACACTTGTGTGTTTAACAGCCTTGATGAAAGGCCTGTAGCGAATGGTTTCATAGCTGCCGGTGTCATGAAATAACTTAACCCCCTTTCATTATTATCCGAGGGGTCAAAATATTATAACTGGGGGTTATTTTCCGCAAGTCCAGAAATTAACCCCCCGTCAAAAGCCCATCCCGAGTCTATGATACAAAGTATCCCTGTGCGAAAAATAACCCCTGTATTGACGGAAAATTACTATAACAATAACATTAGCTACAAGTCTTTGAGGGGACCGCAACGTAATACTGGACAAACTTATCGGCCAAGAGTATAGCAAAGGAAACTAGAAAATTTATAGGCTTCGTAGGTACCGCAATTTGGGTGGGGTGATATCGCAAACTCTGATCACAATCACATTGCAGGTGTATGTCTCGAGACTGACAAAGGCATGGAAAAATTGTAGGTCCAAGTAATTACAATTTCAACAGCCTAGTAAAACAGGGTAGTACGTTGTGTGATAGCGCGCTGTAATTTGCGTTTGTCACAAATAATAATAATAATAATAATAATGGGCTTAGAGTCCGTTTCGGCATCTAATGATGTCATTGGGGACCTCCCTTCGCCATGGGCATCCATCAAGAGATTGATAAAAACCCAAGACGAAGACCACAACATGCGGGGTTTCACAATGAATTATAATTAGGTAAAAGCGCAATTAGTGCTTGCTCGGAGAAGGCTTCTTTGACTGTATAAGGTTAGAGTTCAATTGTCTTTCAGAGCTGTTATAGGAGGGATAATGGTTCGTGAGCTTGTGAGCTTGCAGGGAATGCCAATCCCTTGTGAGCTTGTGAGCTTCCATGAATGCCAATTTGATGCAATTTGTAACCCTTGACCTATCAAGACGCTTAATAGCTGCCGAGCTCAACAAAATGTCATGAAAGACAACAAAGTGTGAAGACAATAACAAAGAGTGGTGATCAGGCTTAACATTTAAATAAGTTCTGATAAATAGGCAGCCTTGCCATTTTCATCCTCATATATATATATATATAGTTGCGCCTTTAATAACGAAAGGATAGAATGCCATTTGTAGATGAGCGTAGGAGCACAGAAACTCGGTTCAATATTCAAATTTAATTTGGGACTCATGAAAAGCCAAATGATTTAAGGTAGTTGAAAACGTAGGCCTGTGCAATGATGTAATTCAACGTGATCTATGTTAAGTATAAAAGCCAGAGTGATGGGTATATGAATTCATTCCTGCCAACTTGGAAATGGAGGAATAGCATCAGGATAGCATTCAGGCGTACGTGGCCCTTAAGGTTTACCCTGAGCGTTCGAGCAAGACTGACAAAAGAAGTTTGCAACGAAGTGCAAAAATTTTATTTTTGAAATTTTATTTTAACAGAACATAACTGAGAAACTTAAGGCGTTGATTAAAATTAATCAGATAATTTTATTCAAATTATATCAATGCACAATTAATGACCTGTTGGCTTTAAAAATTGAACATGTTTGCTTTTACTGCTACTCTTACTGTTGACCCGTGGGGGGGAAAATAATTTAGTCAGGGGTTGAAATGATTTAACCGTGGATACTTCTTCATCGATCAGAATCTAACCCCCATCATAAACTTTACAAGAGTATAAACTACTCATACCTAAACTTTACGGGGTTAATTCTCGCACGTGCGGAATGTATCCGGGGGGATACTTTTAGGGGGGTTAATTTGGCCCACGACACCGACGCTGGGACTCGAACCCAGGTCCTCTGGACTCAAAAGTCCAACACCTTAACTACTATCCCACAGCGCCTCGCTGACATGTCAAAGCTTAATAGGCCTACATAGCCACACTTTAGACACATGTTTGTAGGCCTAAATGAAACAAATTGTGTTCATGTTTTTATCACAATTTACTTACCTTCAAGGCAACACGTAAGTATTGCGACATTGCCTCTTTAAAAACGTGACTAGATTTTAAATTAAGTTTTGATAATTTTCAATCGCAAGACTTCAAATTCATGTGAATCTTGCCGAAAATCACAAGCTTACAGTTTTATAAACATAATGGTTTACTTCTAGTCTGTTTCTAGCATAGTCGCAAACGTTCTACTACACTACAGCTTCAATATCAACGCGAAGCAACACGCGGGCGTTCCAATATAAGTCAAAATTTTCACGAGGACACCTAAAAAGAAAATCGATTTAAAAAGAGAATAATGAAAATTGAACAAATGATTTATTTAAATGAGCACTATCTTCAATTGAACGCAAGACCGCATTCAAATTATAAATTAAATTTTAAAGCGAGAAGCGCGTTAAATATGGATAATGTAAACACCGAGAGGATTGACAAACCTCTGGAGTTTCATCGTCAATTGGAATCATCTACAACAGAAAAATCTTCGCATTACGATAGAACTGATCAATATAATAACAAAAATGATATAATAACAGCATTTGGGGCTCCGTTTCATGGAGCTAAAAATAAAACTCAAATATTATAAAGCTCAGATATTCATAAACTGATTTTTAAAAATAATATTTTACAGGAAAAGTGAGTAGTCAACTCTAAGGTATCGTAACAGTATATTCATGAATACAACAATTCGCAACCAGACATCGACAGAAATTACGGAAAATTTTAAACGGTATCGACAACTTCATGCCTATGTCTTTCAAGGCATTTTCTATTATGTTCATTAAAAATAACAATAATATTAATACTAACGAACTTAGAGTACGTTTCGGCGTCCAGAGACGTCGTCAGGGACCTCAAAACCATAGAGTATGTAATCAAGTTTTTAAATAGCTTAATTTAAGTAAATGTTTTCATAGCTAATCTAGACCAAATATATTGTAATGATAGAATGTAAACACACACCATAAAGCTTAATTCACTCCATTTTATCAGCTCCATGTTATTTCCAGGAGCTGCAATTAACTGACAAGGCTTCCTATAGTTGGCAACCGCTTGCAATTAATATCGACTCGGCTTCAAACGGAAGCCAATCTAGTCCGCTGCACCACATTTCCATATCCGGTACACGACCAGCTAATAACAGAAGAAATTTTCTCCAGCTACCAATAAATTTTCCTTAATTAAAGTGCAATCACTGAGTGCATTCTTAATAATGATCGAAGAATTCTTCATAATCTTCATTGTAATTTGAACAATTTCAGGCCTTATTTTGGATCACCGGCATTAGCATGGGAAAATTTGAATTAATACTACCAGTAATTATAATAATAATGGGCTGAGAGTCCGCTTCGACGTCCAGTGACGTCATCGGGGACTTAAACGTAATGCATTAGCACGCATTGCTAGCGCCGTGGAGGTTAAATTTAGAGCTGGACGCGTCTCGAATTAACGCCTCTGAAATTTCACCATACTAATGTGTCATCCAAAGGATCGCCCAATTTCAAATTCAAACCTCAACAGATTTCACCCAGAACTTCAATATTGAATTATGCTGAAATTATTTTTTTCTGTAAACACGTAGTTACAACATGTAGAACTTTACAACTGTACAGTATTGTGAAGCTGATATTCGCTGACTTGTAAATAGTACTACTTACATCTGATGGAGCTACAAATGAACTTGCACTAAAAACACTTCTTCTTGGAATACGTATTCCACGTTCCTGAAACAAAAATAAAACTTAGCACCTTGTAGAACTAACTTTACTCGTTTATTGTAAATCTCAAGCTAGATCAGTCAAAGCATTTAAGGATTCAATTTTGCATCTACACGTACAATACTGTACGTAGTAAAGTACGTATACAAATTAACTCAAAACCTCAATTAGACGGCCGCAAATATTGCTATTATTGTTGTTGTTGTTTCTTCACAATATACCCCTGCATTGGTTGGAGAATGCGATCACTAAATCGCGACTGTGTATATGTGTGCATTGTTTATTCACAAACTTTTAAGCATCAGTACACAATGACATATTATATGAAAAACCGAACAATGCACCAAAAAATGCACGAAGAAATGTAGAATTGTCAAAAAGATGGAACGTTATCATTGATAGGACACAACTGGATAGAAAAGAAAATCATGTTTGAACACATCTCTCGCTAAATGTATCTGTTAACCCCTATTATAGTCGAATATTTTAGTAAAAATGCACTTTGCGACTGCGACTTTATGACTGTCCTTTGCAAAGCATCCTCTCCAGCCTCCTCCTCGACACGCGGCGAGCCTCGACGAGTCTGTCTGGCATGGCGATATTTTGAAGCCTTTGAGATATTAAGTAAATAAAGCATACTGACTCATTTTTATTTCTATATCATTCATTATAGAAGCTAATAGAAAGTTATAATCTTATTGTTATTTATTAAATATATAACTGGTATTCACAGCAGAGAATACCATCAATTTAGTGATATACAGAGTGAGTAAAAAAAAAATAACCCCCTAGCGAAAGCACGATAACTCAGTTAAAAATTAATATTTTTGTTTCATATTTGCAAGGATTGTAGCTGAGATAATTTGCAACAAGAGCACCAAATTTCACTT
>JAQIWG010008485.1:0-11391 GCA_034695025.1 Chamaedrilus cognettii | reverse complement strand
AAGTGCCATGAAGTGCCATGAAGCCAAGAAGTGCCATGAAGCCATGAAGTGCCATGAAGCCAAGAAGTGCCATGAAGTGCCATGAAGCCAAGAAGTGCCATGAAGCCATGAAGTGCCATGAAGCCAAGAAGTGCCATGAAGCCATGAAGTGCCATGAAGCCAAGAAGTGCCATGAAGCCAACGCATAAGTGTCGCTAGATGGCAACTCCGTGCCAGACAATTATTCATTTGGTTGGCTAACACAGTTTCTGCAGTCCTCGCCATGGCCCCAGCGTTTAAATTCGTTTGAAAACATGGACATAAACTGAATTGCCAAAAAATAACTAAGCTAAGTTATGAAATTTAATATAAGCTCTTTTGGACTTATGATAACAATATTATCAAGCTGTAGGAAAAGATCAACGGCCACATAATCGCCAGATGTTGTGTTGATTGTTTCAACGCAGCTATGGACCTTGATTTCTGGACGATGAGTCGCGCCAACTGTCGCTGCTACTTCGACCAGCGACGCGATGACTGCGCCTGCTGCAAGAACGGGGGGTGTCAGTGCGGGGCGGACCACCCCCATCAGTGCGTGCCCTGCAACTTTGGCCTGCTCTGCGGCAAGGGTCCGAACTACTTTCTTTTTACTGGACAATTACAATTTATTATTTCAATTATTACAATTTAATCACTTTTATTCCACAATTTATGGAGCGCAGTACTGTCATGATCCAATGATGCGTTCGCGTTACATCCTACCGGAAGATCTTCCCGCACTTCGCCAGAAATCCGCTCGCAAGATGGTATCGTTTTACCGTCGTGTTCAGCGACGCCGTTCCCGCAAGACGCGTGTTCCCGCAAGCGATGGTTATAGGATGGCTATATGCATGGTGGCTAATG
Organism: Chamaedrilus cognettii; assembly: GCA_034695025.1. Taxonomy (NCBI): domain Eukaryota; kingdom Metazoa; phylum Annelida; class Clitellata; order Enchytraeida; family Enchytraeidae; genus Chamaedrilus; species Chamaedrilus cognettii. The sequence goes on along the minus strand of JAQIWG010008485.1, from coordinate 10,509 downwards.
GGAAGGCGATGGGAAGATGATGAGAAAGTAGCGGGAAGATGTGATGTGAACGCACGCGTCTTCTCGGAAGCGTCGCCTTCAAGATGCATATGCACGGCCGCCTTCCAGTAAGATGGCTCTTGCCGCAAGATGACCAGAAGAGAGCTGGGAGAGAGCCGTAAGATGTAATGTGAACGCGCTGTACGTCATCTCTAGAACGCTGCGCAATCCTGGATATTTTGAGGCGCCGGTATCTCCTTCATTTAATTTGCGAACTCTTCTTCTTTACCTACTAATGTTGTAATCTCAACGAACCTGTTTGATTCTGTCTGTCTCAATGGTGCTGCGTGAATCAAGGTCGTTTAGACTGCGGTCGGAACTACGTGTTCAATAATATATACATTGTACAGATCTATAATTGTACAGTACACTACTGCGTGCTAGGGCGAGCGTGCTTCGAGAGCAAAAAACTTGGGCACACAGTTTCAGTAATTCGAAGTATTGAAAGAAGAAACAAGATTCGTAAGGCCGGTTGCTAGACTTCGATTTGAAGTGCGATTTTATTTAGTAGCCCGATTCAACCAATGAAAATATATGAAAGAATTGTATCGAATAATCTGATTGGTTAATTAGGACTACAAAATAAAATCGCACTTCAAATCGAAGTCTAGCAACCGGCCTTTAGTGTCTTTCTTCAATCACGTAAGTTTTACGATGATTTTATAGCACGAGTCTGATTGAGATGGACGTGATAATCAGTGCAAAGGCCTGCAAGCAATGAGAGATCACGAGAAGAGCACGTTGTGGTCAAAATTCGAAGGGTTTTAAAAGATACAAATGCATGTTAAACGACCATGTAGTAAACTGAAACTTATTCCGAGATCCTTTCTATATATTTACATAAAACATCTTTATGTTTATAATTTAAATAAGTGCTTCCAAAATCCGGACGTCTGTGCCTAAGTTCTGACACAAAGTGATGCTTTGCTTTGAACAGCATCAATAAGCATCCCAGAGTTGACGTGTCCCACTCCGACAACCAGCGTCCCACCAGCCTCTGTCGTCACGTCACAAAGCAGCGCGTTCAGTCCTACCTCAGAGGCTGCCTATCAAACTACGACGTTGATCACCAACTTGACAACACGCGCTGGTAGGCTCAGGCTGTCGATCTAAACCAGGAGCCTAAAATTAATTTCTTCTGTAAGGCGCCGAAAAAAAACTTGAAGTTGGCATCGGGGGCCGGAATCATTTTGCAAATGGTCTCAATGCAATAAGCATAGCATATAAAAATGTAACAAACTTTATTAACCGACTCTGATCGATCATTGATTTCCGCTATAATTTATCTTTTTGGGTAGATTAGCATATGCAAACCGGTGCTTCAACTATTTCTCTATATTATGTTTCATCTTTGAGGGTCATTAGAAAGCCGTGCGAGGGCCAAATCTGGCCCGCGGGCCCCTAATTGAATAGCACTGGTTTAAACCAACGCTGCATAAATTGGTGATTGTTTGTATGCACTAAATACAAACGATAGATAACGTTGCAAGTTGCAGCAATGACTGCTATTGCTGCTCAGGGGCCTCATTCGCTACATTTCATAAGATTATCTTAAATTTTATCCTAATTTAAATTTAAAACAAATAAAATCCATTCATCGACCGCTTTGATGTCATCATTCAGTTTGAGCGCGACCGTGCAGAGTTTCTGATAAAAAAGATAAGATTTTCCTAAGATTCTCTTAAGACAATCTTAGGACTAAGATTGTCATAAGATCGCTTCCTGAATGAGGCCCCAGGCACGCAGTCGCAGTAAATGAAACTGTGACGTAATTTCGCTGCTCCTATTTAGCAAGGCACAAGTGTAACACACATAGTTAAACACACAAGTGTCGCTAGCTACTAACCACCGTGCTAGATGATTATTTATTTGGTGGGCGTCAGGAAGGGCATCAGGCAGTAAAAATCAGCGCCAGCAGTCCTAATCAGGGCGCAAGCGTTTAAAGCTATGTAAAAAAAATGGCGTTAACAGATAAGACAAAAAAGCGTTAGTTTTTTAATATTCACGAGCGAAGAGCTCCAGCTTTCGACATAGGTTTACTTTAGAATGGTTCATCGTGGATATTATGTCTTTTACAGACTTTCATTTCTAGCCGCTCGTTGATCAGGTGTGTGTCTGTGTACTGTTCAGTGGGCCGATGCTCTACGGCCGAGTTGCTCCTAGCCTACGGAGTCCCGTTGTTGGGGATCGCTGCCGTTCTGCTGACATCACTGCTCTCGGCGCTACTCTGTATCTGTCGACTTCGACGTCAGCTCCGCAGATACAAGTAGGCGACATTGACAAACAAACTTGATTAGATCGACGTAATTGTATTAGATCCATTGATGTAACATAGACTACTTGTCTGGAGCAAAAGCTATTCAAATTGTTTATTAAATTGTATACTATGAGCAGATCTTACAAATTACGCATTTAAAGGCAAAGTGTCAAGTGTGCGCAATTTATACGAAACCGCTAGATCTATCAAAGCGGAAGATTTTGCATCTTTGTTATTCTTTCAGAATAGCCTAATTAGCAATTATTTATATTCTACTGAATTAATTGATTCATAAGAATCATCTAATCCATGCCATAATGCAGGTCTCTGATGATTTTCAGGCGATCTTTTTTGCTAACACTTCTGAACACAACTGCACTGCATTGAGTTAATTTTCAGAACATAATTAATTTTCGCCCCAACTTCGTATTGTGGATTGGGATTAAGACAACATTGAGACAATATTTGGACTTTGAATAAACCTTTATTTATAATACATTCAACAGTTGTTATTTTTATGCTGGCTGCAAATTGCAGGTATCTTTAATTTTCTTAACCATATGCGTTTGATATTAGTTTTGAGAAATAAAAATCTACAAAAGATTTGTAGACTATTCAATCCTATCCTTTGGTATGCTTTTATTACAGATGCACCGCGTCAGTTACTGTAGCGCCGGTTACTGTAGCGAACAAGCAGAAACTAACAATGAGCAGAGACAAGGCCAGGCATTCTGCTCTCAACACCGCTCCACCTTACAACGATACTTATTTGAACGATGGCGAGTATTCGAACATCGATGATGACCGGTACGCGAGACGGGAGCAACACTACGACACCCAGTACACCGTGTGTCGCAAGAGTCAACAGCAGAGCGAATGCAACGATGAATATGAGCTGCCGCGTTATGAGGGCCTTCGTGAGCAGCTGGCACCGAATGGAGAATTAAAGGATCTTAAATAGTTTCATTCTGTTCGCCAGGCGTTATAGGAAGAGGTCATTGCATATTTTATGAAGAAAATTAACACGACTCTTTGTGCTTTGGACGCAAGGACACCCCCTGATCCACACACTAAAAGTTCTCCAAAATTGCTACTCCGCGACTAAATCAGAGATAAGGCCTCCTTTCCACGAATATTTTGCGTGTAATTTTACATGTAATTTTACATGTAATTTTACATGCAACTGTGTTAGGCGGATGGACGACCATTGTCATGATAACGTTTTCCTTAACTGGGTTTCATGCACGGCATGTTCCTTAACTGGGACGCGTGGCATTTCATGCATGGCTTGCATGAAACCCAGTTCAGGATATTTTACATTGTAATTTTCTTAGTATGGTTGCATGTAAAATTACGTGTAAAATTACATGTGAAACTTCATGCAAACATGCAGCGTGTAAAGGAATGCTTATTAATCACGGCGGGTGTTTATAAGTAGTGGGTGGTTCGGTTCAATTCTTTTGATTTTTGTGTTATTAGGTAAGCCCTTCCGGAAGTAGAATACTTGTGAAATTATCATACATTTATATACATTTATATACATTTATATACATTTACATCTATATAGCCTACTTTTTATACCGGATGTCTGTACTAAATAAGTCTTCTAAAAATTTTAGACCTTTTAAAGATTTTCAATTATAATTAGGTTAAAGATTTAGGTATTATTTGGGCATAATTAGGTTCAAGATTTATTAATGAGGCCGAAGCGTTATTAAAACATCTGTCTTATTGTCATTGGCTGTCGCTATGGTGTGCGTTAGACAAAGCGCTTCCCTTTAATTTCCCTTTAATTCTGTTGTCATGACTACGCGTAATGACAATTATCTGCACGCAATTTTGTGCTTTATGTTTTTGTTTGATGTTTCACCCCAACAAATCGGGGAACAAAGAATTGACTTGCAGCCTAGAGCTCCCCGGGCTAGTCGTAAAAGGCGACTTAAGAGGGGGAGCGGTTCTGTGCTCGGTAAAGCCGAGGCCGAGGTACAGAACCGGACAGTGATAGTCTTCGTTACTGCACACGGTCCTTAAACTCTCAACACCGCCCAAGTTTTCTGTTATGTCAAATCTCTGTTTCTGCACTAATTACGCATTTTCTGTAGGTTTTATGGCAATGTTAATATCCTGTCAAAATGCTTTATACCGTTCAAGAAAGTTAGGCGATATATTGACCATGACGTAACTCATTTATATAATCATATCAGTTTTGTTGCTTGTGTTAAATAGTGGCCGAATGGGTCACAGAGTGGCCGAATGGGTCACAGAGTGGCCGAACAGGGGTCGGGGGGTGTTAGATAGCGATCGAACAATCATCAGATGGGTCACGTGGTAGCTGACATGGTCAAATTAAATAAAAGTTTAAAATGTTTGCATTGTTAGCGTTCTTCACAAATCTCTAATGTCAATCAATAACCACAGAATAATTTTAAAATGCTGGAAAACATAGTTCAAGTTGGCTTCACACGACATTCTGTAGGTTAGCAACAGTTATGGGTCACTCTGTGACCCATTTGGCCACTATTTAGCACGTTTGACCACCGTTTGGCCACCGTTCGGCCACTTTGTGACCCGTTCGGCCACCGTTCGGCCACTATGTGCTCTATTCGGTTACCGTTCGGCAATTCAGTCGTTTTAGCAATTGTAGTCCTTAAATAATTTGCTTGCGCAAATTAACCCATTCTGTTATTATAGTACCGGTACCTTGATTTGGTACTCGTTGGAGTCATTACGCCTATTGTTAAAACCGAGTGTCAACATCATAGAATATTTCGAATAATTTATGAAAATTAAATCGTTAAAAGTTATTAAAAGTATGGAAGTGTCACTAACCCTCGTTCGTTTCGTTTTATTTCATGCCCATAATCCGGCAAGTGTAACTTTTTTCACAATTATCCCAAATGGGGTCCCATTCTGAATTCATCCCATAATCCATTGGGGTTCTATGGCGATGCTCGGTTTTCCTTCGTTAAATGGAGCCCCTTCCCTCTTCAAAGCTTTTGGCAAGCGGTTACTTTATTGGGGATAAGCATAATGGTTGTCGCTGTGCAGCTTATCTTCCCCATTCTTCTTCAAACCTACATTTAAAACATTTTTATTTCTTTTGTTCACTTTTTGTACATTTTTAGGGACCGTGCGTAGCACACGAGGGCTGTGTACAGTCCGGTTCTGTGCAGGAGAGCCGGCACAGAACCGCTCCCCCTTCTTTAGTCTCCTCTTACGACTCGCCCGTTGAGCTCTGGGTGCAAGCCAATTCTTTGTTCCCCGGCCTGCAGGGGGTCTTTTGTGCACTGCACGATTGTAATAAATAAGTATTTATTTAATTTCTTTCATATGTTGCCAGGTTTCACATTTCATGAATTTTAGATTGAGATTAGGCGTTTGCGAGTTTAAGAGACTTTCAAGCACTTGGATCCGACCCTTCGCCTAATTTGTGTGTCAGCGGAGTCTCACTTTCACTTGTCTCGAGCTAGCACACGTCTGATAGTGAAGATGCCAGGGGCAAAGGGCATTGGTCAAGGTTAGTTGATGCCTAATTAATCCAAAATTGGTTTTGGCATGACTAATTTAACTCTTTTTTGTCAGTGCATGATCGAAAAGCAGATAAATGTCAAGTTTGTGATCATTCGCAAAGTCTTTACCTTATGTGAAATTTTGACTTTCATCTATATTTATAATTTTTTTCGATTTTTATTTCTTTATTTCCCCCCCCAAAAAATGTTTTTGGAGCAACCCATGAGCAAAGACTTTACTTTGGATCTAAAAAAGCTTGAAAAAGTTTTTTCAATCACTAATAACTAAATGACTTCGTATAAGTAAAACTTGACCATTTAAAAAATGGACACTGACCAGAAATTTAATTTCATTAGTATTGCTAAACTGCCGCAGTGTTTAAAAAAATTTAACTTTTTGGTGTTGCATCAAATTTTTCAAATATTTTGCTTCAGCTTTCTAAGATCTCTGTATACATGTAGTGTTTAAAGCAAATATCTCTGTACGCCATGTGCAGAAAGCCAATACATTCTTGGTTTGTTAGTTTTTTTCCCAAAAATTAGGCTGCTTTTGAGTTAAATCACATTTTATCTAATTATTAATACTTTGGTGCAGTTTTTCTAAGGTGTTTTGTGCAGTGTTTAACCAAATATCACATTATGCAGTGCGCCAAAAGCCGTGCTTAGTTTGTGGTTTGCTTGTGTGTCTGTTCAGCGTGGTTCTACCATGCCCCACCCAAGGCGAAGCCGCGCTCTGACTCGCCCGTGCTCGTCCCGCCCATGTCTCAGATCCTTTGTCTCAATGGGCGCGGCGAGGACGCGCCCGACCCCTGCTCCAACCGCAACTGGATACGAGACACGGACAGCGACTACATCAGGCTCGCCAAGCAGGGTGTGACCTAAGAATTAGGGTGAACTAACTAACCACCCGATACGTGGCCTTGCCGATCCTCTCTTCGTCTCTTTTTCTTTCTCTGGTAGCTTGTGATTGATCATGATTGAAAGTTATTGTGTTGATTGTAAAGTTATTGTGTTGATTGTAAAGTTATTGTGTTGATTGTAAAGTTATTGTGTTGATTGTAAAGTTATTGTGCTGATTGTAAATAAAAGATACTAACCCTCTGTTCTTCCCTCCATCATATCTGTCAACAATCCATCTCTTCTCATTACATGTCCAATCCAGTTTTTCTTTCGTCTGACAATCACTTCCATCATCGTCCTTGTATTGGGATGATAGACGACCTGCTTGAGAAGCAATCATTTGCAGAGATGAAGAGAAGGGCCGAAGATCGGCTTGGGTAGAAGGTCTGGAACTAAAGCTCTGCCATGTGGCAGAGCACTGAAGAAGAACTAGCCACCTCCCTCTAGTTGTCTGTAGCTGTTAATGTCCATGTTTTCACAGAGGTTTAGACACGTGCGTCCTGATGACGACTGCTGCAGCTGGGTTCATACCGCAGAATGCCTTTCCTGACGTCAGCCAAAAAAATAATTATCTGGCATGGGTTAGCAGCCAGCGACACTTATGTATTTAGCAGCCTTGCTGAAGGGCCTGTAAGGCATGGCTTTATAGTTACCGGCGCGGGGACTTGAACCCTGGTCTCTCGGACTGTTCATCCAACGCCTTATCCAGTGCACCACAGCGCCTCGCTCTGTGTTTTATAATTATTGTATTATATTTGTAAATACGCAATATTTATAGAACACAATTATAAACACTATTAAACCCTAGTGTATATTGTTGCATTATATCAGTTTCAGATAAAGAAAACTTTTGTTGAAAAATTTATAAAAAAGAAAAAAAATCATAAAATCGTAAGTCATCAATCGGGAGATGAGAGGCCTTCGGAGGGAGGAAACAGTTAGGCCGACGCTTAACCAGTTAAGGGGACGATGACAAATCGGTCCCGAGTCCGTGGGGGCCCCCTCGAAGTAGGGCCCGCAAACTCTGGCTCTACCTCACCAGACCCGGCAATTTACCCTGCCTCAACGTCCTCATAAAAATGGAAAAAAGAATATGTTTTTTATGGAAAAAAATGATCAAAGCCGCCAATAATTGTCTGCTGGAGTTCGGACAGATCTGGCGGGGGGTCTCAGGCCCCTGGCGTCATAAATTCTGTTCTCGTCGCTGCAGGGGGTCGCCCTGACCTGCTGACGATGATGCCGCGCAACCCGCCCGACACGAGCCAGCCAGTCGGCTACCCCCGCTGTGACTGGTTCTATGACAACCAGGCTCAGCCAGACAAGACTGCCGACGAAACGAGCCAGTAAGGACAGAAGTTTATTTACATAAAACTTTATTCGCCGCATTGAATGGAATAAAGAAAATTATTGTTTGAAATTATTAGGAATTATTTTTAGCAGTTGCCCCTGCAGGCCGGGGAACAAAGAATTGACTTGCAGCCCAGAGCTCCCCAGGCGAGTCGTATAAGGCGACTAAAGAAGGGGGAGCGGTTCTGTGGTGGCCTTCTTGCACAGAACCGGACTGTTATGGTCTTCGTTACTACACACATTCATAAAACTTTCTAAAAAAAAAGAAATCTAGGCGACGATTGGTTTTCTTGGACAAATTGGTTTTTCTTAGCTTGTGGATCTATCAATGAAATGATAGATCCGGGTTTATTTTTGGCACACATTGGTTTTGTGCTTCGTTGTCCTCAGGCCGTACGAGTTCATGCTGCCCGCCTACATGGTCCACAGCGAGAACAAGCCTAGAGAGAGCACGGATGGCTACGTGGATCTTAAGAAAGCAAAGGATCCCCCCGCTTATGCCGTCAACGTTCAGACTGCACCTCCTAGCGGTAGGATCGACATGTCGAGGCGACGATGCGTAATTAAATATCAGCTTATGAATGAGAATTGTATTTAATGGTTCTTGTGTTTAACGTTCGTTTCTTGTAGCCAAATGGCCCAGTGGTAGCATCAACACATCATAAACATTAACACAACTTTCGCTGCTTCAGCTTGTGTTCTCGTGACTTAAGCAAATGCGCCTGATTCCTTGCTTTACTACTAAATTTTGTATCAATTTTAGCATGTCAGTAATATAGAAAAATTTGTCACAGTCGAAGGCTTTTGCGGCAAAAGATGACATAGTTGCAGGCTTAAGGCTCAGAGGCTACTCCAAGGCTTGAAACACAGGTACGCTTCACTCGTGTTGGCAAAAAATAAAAATAATATTATATAAAAAATTTGTTGTTGTCTTTGTGGAAGGCAAAGCAGCGAAACAAGGGGGAAGGAAGACTCAGCGACGCCCGGTGAAGAAGGTTGACATGATGATGTGCCACCGCCCCCCCGCCAGCAAGCCCCCCGAGGACCACCTTGGTCCCAATGCTATCCACAAAAAATCTGAGTATGATCCGAGTCAATGCGCTGCTTCAGCGCGTGTGCTATTTTCACCTCAGAATTTTTTTAAAATTTTGCTTTTTAGTTTCTACTCATATTATATATATTGTGTATTATATATTATATTATTTATAATTGATATTATATATATATATATATAAAAAAAACAACTATTTAGCCATATCAATGTTATATACCCTATTATTACTGTAAAACCTGAAATTTTGCCGTGCACGAATTTTTGCGAATAAGGTTAAAACTCGCGAAAATTACATACGGTCAGATAATGCTGCGGAGGCTCTAATATTATTGGCAGCCATCAAAAACGCGAAAGTTAAGTGCAGCTAAATATCTGTGAGGCAAAACCATAAACGTGGCATGCAACAAGAATTTCACGGTTTACAGTATTAGTAGCGTGTGATTTTTAGAACTATGTTGTCGAGCTTGCAACAGACACGCTGCACCCATTGGTTTTTAAACATTGTTCTGTTCCGCTACATTCCCTATCCACTCGCTTCTCGCACGCTTTTCTAAGATTAGCTTTCAGTTCGCATTTGCTTGTTTGCATTTACATTGCAATCTTTGACATTTTCATTTAGCTTTTTCAATAGCTTCGTTTAGCTTTTAGCCTTTAATTGAAAATTTGCATCATCAGTGTGATTTTCATAGATGTATCAGATGATATATTTTGTACGCTATTCAGTTCTAGCTTAGGTGAATCAGAACATAGGTGAATCAGATTTAAATTATTCCATTATCTGCAATAACGGACTCAACTACTGGCCGCCTTTTTTGACATCTATTCTATTCATATCATTGATTTCAAACCGGTTTGGGCACTTGTGCTGTGTTGAGAACTGCAGGAGCTGAGTCTTGTGATCGAATGCCCTTCCTGACGATAAAACCAAAATAATGAATTATTTGGCATTGTGGTCTTGTATCTCGGCCTTGAGTTGAAGCCCTGTGCGACACTTCTAGCTGCAGCGGCCTGCAAGAGTTTCCAGGCGCCGGTGACCTCGCCGACCCCTGTCACATGGGTCACAAGCTGCTGTCCATGGACTACTCGCGAGACTACAAGAAACTGAAGGCGTCGCTGGCACACAAGATGGAGAACCACAGAATCACGGCGGCGGGGCTCATGAAAGGGGGGAGTCACAAGGATTACGGGAGTCCATCCAGCGGCGCGGAGGCTAGGTCTACTCTCAGTTTTGCATCTCTTTGGTAATGTTTCCCCCCAAAAAATTTAACATACCAGTACTGTTGAACATGGAATTTTATTGAATTAAATGACGCTGCAGAAGCTCGTTATAGTGGGCAGTCCTCAGAAACGCGAAAATAAAGTGCGATCAAATTTGTAAGATGCAGAATTGTCAATATTAGATC
>JAQIWG010008484.1:0-11392 GCA_034695025.1 Chamaedrilus cognettii | reverse complement strand
GTTACAGATTAATATTTGAGAATCCATTATAGTTTTCTCACTTGTCAAATTATTTAGTCTTCCCACAGCTAAATCCGTGGCTACGGCCCTGGGAACAATGTTTGATATGGAAGTGCTCGGAAGTGATATAGAAACAATGTGCGGTGACGTGGGAACGCTCGGAGACGATGTGAGAACGATGTGGAATGATGTGGGAACGATGTGAAATGACGTGGGAACACTGTGGAACTGGAAACGCTCAGAGACGGTGTGGAACGACGTGCGAACATTTTGCGGTATTCGCTACATGCAAAGTCTTCATTTTTCAAGGTGCATAGTGTGTCACCTTGTGTACTCATTTTATTTTTTGTTTTTTCTTGTAATATTTAGATTGCTACCATCTATTTGGTAAAATTGATATATTTTATTGATCGATATTTTGGTTCTAATAAAATTTGAAACAAAATATGCCTAACGGTCTATGGAATAACTGAGCCTAAGTGACGTTGCTTAGACTTAGCCTATTTAGCCGCAAAAGAAAGTTTGAGAATCACAGTGACTGCACGCATATTTAAAGTTTGAATATCGTGTTTTTTTCAACAAGGGCACAACTCCCACTCTCATCAAGTCGTCTATCCCCTGGAGACTCACCTGCGTCCCCTGTCCGACCAACTCGACTGTAGTAAGGGTAACCGCTACTGATTATGCCACCTTCTGGCTCATAGCTGGCTGGTTATAGCTGTTCAATAGCTATGGGAGTCTTTTATGACAAACTATTGTATATAATGACTCCCAAATCAGTTTACTGGTACAAGAATATAATATACCAAATAGTCATTTATTTTATTTTATTTTATTTGTCATTTAACATTTTCACAGGAGTTAGATGAACTAAAGCAAAAGTCAAATACAGCTCACAATGACTGGGTAAATGCCAATAGATCCAGACAGAGTCCAGTTTTTGACCTGAAATATAAAGCTGCAGCGGCGTATAGAAACTGTATTTGACTCAATCAGACTATTGAAAAGGAAAATGTTACTTATCATCTGCGCAACGCGTTAATTTCAAAATCTCCCGATAGATATCGGAAAATTTGGAATTGCAAATATTGAAAAAAGAAACGTCTTCCTTTGTCAGTTTATGGCTTGGTGGATGATCAAGAAATTGCCGATCACTTTGCGCTTTATTTTGCCAACTCCTGTTCTGTAAATTCTAAGTCTAAAAAATGTTTTTTTAATGAAATTTTTTCAGAGCTCTGCTTTAACTATGAGGCGATCCGCTAATTGATGACGAACCTTTTGATGTAGAAGTGCTTGATAGCATTGTTAAAGACTTGGAATTCGGTATGGCAGCTGGATTGGACGATCTTAGTGCTGAACATATTAAATAGCCTACTGCCACCCGATTATCATTAGTATTTTAACCACATTGTTCAATTTCAATTTAATGATAAAGTTTAACTATGTTCATGTTGCGTTTGGCGTAGGTTTAACACTTCCTTTGCCCATGCACGATTCTTTACGCAAAGTAGTAACCTCAAAGGATTATAGAGGCATAACAATTAGTCCAGTAATTTCATAATCATTTGAACTTGCGCTTCCTGCTTGAAAGTTTATCTTTGCACTTAATTCCGACTTGTAATTTGGGCTCAAACAAGGGTTGGGTTGCAATCATGCGATTTTTACAGTCTGTTCCACAACTGATTGTTTTACTCAAAATAATTCAACTGTTAGTGTATGTGCCGTGGATCGAGCTTCTGCATTTGATGAAGTTAATTATTTTGCTTTGTTATCAAAATTAATGCATCGCAATGTTCCGAGACAGTTCATATTGACATTGATGTGTTGGTATGACAAGATATTTGCTGCTGTGCGGTGGGAATCGTGTTTATCCTACAGAGTAAAATTGACTTCTGGTGCTCGTCAGGGGAGTTGTCACCTATGCTTTTCGCTGTATTCGTCGACGACCTGCTGATTAAACCGAGAAAATGTTCTTTGGGTTGTCAATATCAAGGGTATATGCTGTTGCGAACATGGCAGCATTGTCATGCTCGCTGATGATTTGTGTCTAATGGCTATTTCTGTGTGCGACCAATGTGGTGGACCGTATGGTGGACTACTTAGATAAGTTTGAAAAAATTGACATGATCATAAATCAAAAATAAATAAATTTGCATGTGAATAGGAGAACGTCGTAAGGTAGAAGTTTTTAGTCGTATTGTAGTAAATACTGAACGTCTAGACTGGAAATTTTAATTGAAATATCTAGGTGTATGTTTTGTATCGGGTAAAGTTCTGAAATGTAATCTAAAAACGGTGTGTCAAAAATACTTTCGAGCACTAAATCGAGGGTTTGGCGCTAAATGTGCATATAAGCAACTGCGGTCAAACAAAGATATTGGATTTTGAAATTTCGTGCTCAAACTATAAATCACCATGATATTGCCAGTTCCAACGGCGAATTACATAGTTTTTATGTGCATAGGAAGAGTTGATATCCATTACATTCCATTTGACTAACATTGTCTGCGATCGCAATACATTAACAGGCTGTAAAAAAGAGAGGCTATGACCTTTTCTGCTTTTTTGTGCACTTCTAGCTCCAATTCATGCATATGCAATTCATGCTACCTTTGGCTTCAAATTTTTCTATTAACTGTAGCAACTTAAAGTCACTTGTGTACTTATTGCTGCCAATTTACCGTCAACTTCCGCTAGCTCTCTCTACCGCTCTACGAACTAAATGGTATACATAGAGTCTCTTATGCACTTCTAGCAGCCGAGATTTCAGTGATCTAAATGACTTAATTAATTTTAAAATGACCTAATTCATTCACTTATTGCAGCCAATTTGCCCTCAAATTGTGTTTTCGCTCTGTACGAACTACAAAGAACATCTACGAACTGTTGATGTTTTGAAGTCTTTTACGCCCTTCTACCACCCAATATTAAGCCATCTAAATTATTTTCAAACTCTAGAATAGGGCCAATTGCGGCAATTTCCGACCATACACCTATTAGTAGGCGACTGTAGTCTATAGGCGATTAAGACAAAATTTAATCATTAACATTCGACATTAAGATAAAATGGAGTGTGCCTATGCCTTGCTCTAATAACAAACAGAACCTAGCTATAGCGTACGCCCTAGATTATAATTATTGATAACAAAGCTGCGAGAAGCATTAGGCAATGATTCCTAGGGCCGTTGAGCACTAAGCATGGCGCTAACGGCGGATCGATGATTGATCCAACCGCAATTATTTATCACCCCAACCTCCCTTGAAAAGGCATCGTCGGGTGCCGAGTTTTAACGTGTTTTTTTTACAGAACTTAACACCTTTTTGCTTAACCCCCTCAGGCTTTTTTGCTTAACCCCCTCAGTACTACTCCTACTAAACTTATCCTTGAGTATAACTGCGCGCATAATGCCCTTATGACCTTACAGCTCCAGCATAATTAGGATAATCTTAGCGGTAGAGCCAATTGTGTAAGTGAGCTTATTCATAATGTGCCTTTAATTTCAAGAACATAACAAACAGCTATATAAGGACAATCATAAGTCTCATTTTCTCGTTTATCTTAATGCAATATTTTCAGAAATTCTGGCAATGCATAGAGTAGGTCTACATCATAGTACGACTTTGTGCTATTACAATTCAAAACTGACAAAGGTGTCGTTCATATATTATATAAAGTTCTATATATAACGCCAAAAATGTCTTTCTTTTGCTACCCGCCACCCACCCCTTGAAACGCATTAGAACGCCGGGCTAGATCACCCCCACAATGCTGCATAGCAAATTTCTGAAGTAAGCTTCTTGCCCACCCCAGAGCTCAACAAAATTGTCAAAAGATGCAAATTTTCTAAAAAAAATTCCAAGAGAGAGTTTTTCGACAAATTTCAGTCATATTTTTCGAAGCAAATGCTGCATAACATTCTTGACCCCTGCCCACCCACCCCCTATAACGGGTTATAACGAAACCTCTACCCATCTACCCACTCTCAAGCGTTATATAATGTGTGAATGACCCCTTATGCTTCTATATATTTGCACTTATAATACTAAACCCCAGATTTAATGGTTTACTTGGCTAAAGTCGGAGCGCGTTCATCGCCTATGGTCTTATTGTCTCCTGAAGACTGTTTCTGCGTGCCTCTGTTGAGTTATGCGATTAAATCTTTCAATGTTAGGCAAGCAGCGTATTATATATTACATTATATAATGCGTTATATAGGCCGCATTACACGACTCGTCATATAATGCGGCATTTGCTACACAAGTACATAAATTGCTCCCGCAATAATTGCTCCATTCTGCCATCGCTCTACGACTGCTCAATCAGACTTCAATTTTTCATATTTGTGCAATTGCTCCAAATTACTCCATAAGTGAGCAGTTTAGGGCACCTATGGGGGGGGGGTGTCTGGGTCTCGGTTAGTGCTAAATTCTGCACAAAAGCAATTTTTTACACATTCAGAGTACGCAACGTCATTACTGGAGCATAGAAACAAGCAGGCACTATTGTATGCAAGTGCAAAGATTCAAATTATTATTTTTATCCTAACAATTATGAACATAGTACATATTTCTGTTCTCCGGTACTGACGTAAGCAATTTAAAACAGACCATGAAGATGCCAAATAATTAATTGTCCCATTGTCAAATAGAGGCAGACCGAATTTCGGCTCCGGTCAAACATTCGGTGCCGAAACTGCCAATTTTTGAACTTGCGGCTGGTTTCGGCAACGGCCTAAAGTGCTTATTGGACTTTCAGCTTTGTTTCGGTTACGGCCGTAAGTCAAAGTTACACTTTCGGCTTAGCCGAATTTGATCTGTAGTGCACGCCTATTCCGATGATACAGCCAACACTTCAAAGCACCCCCAAAACAAATGAGAGTACTTCGCCCGCAGGCGCACACAGGAATATTGCAAACACCATATTGCCAAACAGCCGCTGACCTTCGTGTCGTGACCGCCCTGATTAAATGAAGTGTGATAAACAACTTGCAATAACCCGGCCACAGTCTCATTGTTGCAACATGACACTTGGCGTGAAGGTACAAGCGGTAGAGAGGGATACCATTAATCTGGCTAGTGGGCTTGGCTAATTATCTGGACCTAATTATCTTCTTGTCAGCAAGAGGTATTAGCTATTGGCTATCTATTCACAACGGGTGCATTCGCTGCGGAACTTAAAGGGATCTTAATATTGAAGATGTGAGACACCGATACTGAATAGACTGACTGTCATTATAGGCCTCTTTAGGTTGCCTGCTTTTTTTTCTGGTAGAGTGTTTGGTAATTGAGTTATGGGCGTGTGCAGGGCTACAGAAATAATTATAAAAAGTTACCATCAACAAATGTGATCTTTTTGTACAGCTTGTTACATTATTCTGCTGACAAAATTTATCAAGATAAACAAATCGAAAAGTGCTACAATAATTCTATTACTTCATAGTAGCAGCCTAAACATGACATGCGTCATTCTGATTCATTGAAGTGCATGCAAAAGAGTGAGGTCATTCAATCGGCTTTTATATTCGTATATTCTTTCATGTCTTAAAACAAACAGAATATAGTTGACTTCTAGGGTTCGGTTTCGGCTACGGCTTACGGCCGAAACCTGGCCCTCTTTTTCGGCCTCACTTACGGCTACGGCCAGAACCAGATATGTCACATTCGGCACACTTACGGCAACGGCCATAAGTCAAAAAATCTGTTTTGGTCGGTCTCTATTGTCAAAGTCCAGCATGTCTATAGGCTAAAGCCTACTCCACAGACCATTCAGATAAATTGATCCACATGGTAAGTCAATGCATCCATGGATACTAAAAAATGGCGACCCGCGCCATCTTATTCTCAAACGTCATTCCATGTGCCATTCGTTTTTTTAAGGATCAGCCGTCCAAAGCAACCAAAAAAATTTAATCTTCATGAATGATCAGTTTTAGCGCTAAACTGCGCATA
This sequence comes from Chamaedrilus cognettii, assembly GCA_034695025.1. Taxonomy (NCBI): domain Eukaryota; kingdom Metazoa; phylum Annelida; class Clitellata; order Enchytraeida; family Enchytraeidae; genus Chamaedrilus; species Chamaedrilus cognettii. Next base: position 5,443 of record JAQIWG010008484.1, on the reverse strand, counting down.
AAACATACATTATATAGGGTGGCCAGATAGGTCGTGAACGATTTTGAATTTTAAAATGACCCACTTACCATGAACGCGGGGTCATTTAATTTATATTGCTATGTACAGATTTATAATCAAATTCTACTTGCCATGCTTCATGAGCCTATCTCGAGTATTAAAGTTTCAACAGTCAACAATACGACACCCCGCGAAATTTGCGTGTTGTGAGCGTGTCATTTCCATGACGTTACTGGCGTCACTGATACGGAATTCGTTCAGGATAATTTGTAGAGTTTACGAAATATGGTTGCTTTGAACGAGCCACAGATTACAACCTAGGCTATCTGAAGGAAAAAAGTGTAGTTATGGTGTAATAGAGAAAAGACTAGATACATGTACGAGTCAAGCAGTAGTCCTAAGAAGATAATGGAATAATCCTTACAAAACTGGGTACCGAAATCATACTAAAAAATCGACTACATAAAAAAATATCAACTTTTACTGCAGCTGGTATGACATGTAGAGAAATGAAGATATTAGAAGAGACAAAGCCTGCGAAATTTGAAACTTAGTCGGAATGCTAACCAACTTGCTGTACGCTGTGAAACAATTGGACTCGATCATAATCTTAAGCTGTGATACGCGGACAAATTCAAACCTAACTGCTGCCTATGAGACTCGACTAATCAACCTTGCTAAACAAAACAAAGATTTTGACTAGCAGACAGTTGCGTTTAGTAACGAATTGCATTTTACACACAACACTACGTGCCGAATTACCAGCATAATGTTGCCTGTTGCGCGCAGGAAGACGTTCTTTCTTAAATTTTGCATATTTCGATAGGGTTCGACATTTTGACATACTTATTCAATTTTTCAGATACATTTACAAAATTTTGCAGAAATAATTTCATTTGAATACTGCAGAAGCCAATATCAAATCTGTTAATGTATGTTGCAGCAAATAGCATATTTTGTACTTCAAAATCGTTCACGACCTCTCTGGTCACCCTATAGATTAGCATGCATGGAAGCGCTTTCATTTTGCAAGGGTGCGGGAACAGAAAACCCAAAAAATCGAGGTTGGCCTATGCATTGCGGTGGTCTGAACTTGGCCAATATAACTGTCAATGCCAACGTCGATGTTAAGGCTTAGCAACAATTTGAGTGTGAATCTACTATCGATCCGCCTCTCTTTTCCCCAAATTGCAGTTCCACGCGTCTTCAGGCTAGTCACCGGGAGACTGTCATAAATACCAAAAAATTTAAGTAAAGGTACCAAAGCCGTACGTTATCGACAAAGCTATACACCATATCTACGCACGCCGCAAAAATAAAGGTACCAAAGCAAAGCTATACACCGTACGTCTACTGACGCACGCCGTAAACACCGGGGTTCAGTGTCTGTTCTATTCAGTAGCGGTATTCCCTACTCAGCTGTTATCACTGCCCGCCTTCTCTTCTGCTCGTCGAGACGACCAACGCCTGTCACGTCTGTCCGCTGGAACAAATTCAAGCGGTCTCTGCGGCCCTATCCCGCGATGCGGTTGCATCTACGGTTTTCAATTCTGGAGCGAGAAAGTTTGTGATCTTCCGTCGATTGTTCTGTCGGGTCGATTCTGTCGAACAGTGACACGATATTCCCGACCACGGTACGTGGTATTACCGTGGTGGCCCGGTGGCCGCAGTAATTCCGCGGCAATGGGGACATAAGTTTGGAATTTTGCAGGAATACCGCGGCAGTGGGGAGATGCCTGGTGAGGACAGCATGGGACCGGTGGCGATAAGTTTTCTGCTCTCGCGGTAGCGGTAGTCACATTGACAAATCATTTGCCAGCCCTAATTTGTTGTCCACTTCTAACTTGCAAAAAAGATAACCACGAAGGGCTGATCAAACTAAGCATTACAGATCCAAACTGTTGACAACTACGAATGATCTTGATAATGAAGTTCATGCATATATACATATATGTTATTTTATGCGTTATTCAGTTTTGAGAATAAGCAGACTGCGCTGGAGCGTCCCACAACAGTAGGCCTAACTAGGAGGCAACATGCCTCCAAGACAATCTAGGGGGGGGGGAAGATTTATGAAAGCTAGATGGTAAATTTCGTGTTTTTTAGAAGCTTCCTGGCTTCATAAAAATTTTCCTAAGAGAACTCCTTAAATTTCCCCTGAAATCTCCTCAAGTTCTGTCCTTCCTCAAATTTCTACTCCTCTCTCCAATTTTCCTCTGTCTCCTTGCAAATCTCCCTGTAGATCTCCCCCTGAAATCTCCTTCTCAAATTCCCTTGAGTTATTTTCCTCTCCCAAGTGCCCCCTGCCTTCACACTCACAACATTTTCTCCGTAGTTTTTCCACCACACAATTTTAAATTCAGCTTTAGACTATTTTCTTGTCGAAGAATAAAAAAAAAATTCCAAGAAAAAGATTTCTCCTCAAAGGTTTTACTTTCAAGGGTTCCATTTTAAAATTTCCATCCATTTTTAAATTTTGCGGTTTGCTGTACTACTTATTTTCTACACTGTGTGAAAAATATAGGCCTACATATTACCCCAAATTGTACTGGACTCGACTCTCTGAAATCAAATTAAAGTAAAATAGTACTATAAGCTTCAATATTGTTGACCTATGAGCATTGCAAGTTAGAGATAGGAATAGCATGATATTAGTAGCATAGTCTAGACTCTAGAATATGCAGCTGAATGTATTACAGGCCTAATGATATATATAGAACTTTATTCGCCACAAAGGCAGTAATAAAACAATTCGAAAGGCTAACACCTTTCAGGTTCGATTACCTTACGAACAGAGAATATTGCATGTGGGCAACCGATTTGTTGTTTGAAACCAAACTGTCTATCAGAGGAATATAAGAAGCTACCATAGAGAACAAGAAGGCAATGTTCGAACACTTTGGATATAACAGAACTAATGGTTATACCTCTAAACTGATTAACCTTTAATATACCTTTTGCACTAGAGTCTTTCGGAATGGGAATTAAGAGACCACGTCCAAAGCTGAAAATAATATAAAATTATATCTACACGTATAGGGTGCTCGACAAGCGAGATTTAACTAGTAGCCTAGCATCCGCAGTAAATGTTGCAGTAACTCAACATCGCACAGTGATATTGAGATAAACTAATTATATTTATTAAAGCGTTGCGCGGTAACATTAGCACGATCAAAAAGCGTCAAATACAAATTTCACGACCGAGATATCATCAGTTAAAAAATTATACTAATATTATTCTTCATAGTAAATCAAAGGTCAAATATTTTGTCAATGCAAAAGAAAAAATAGTTCAAATCAGAGTCAAACAATACCAAACAAGACCAGTAGTCCAAGTGCCTAAGACCGCAGTCTATCCACTGACAAAGTTTTTCTGATAGACAGCGCGTTTCCTCTTTAAATTGCAATAGAGAGACGCTGTCTCACGTACATACATGTAGTCTCTCTATTTAATAATAATAATTTATTATTGATTATTATTGTTGAAGTTAATAATTATTATTATTCATAATAATTATTCGGTGAAGTTGCTTCTGCAGCGCTGTTGCGACACTACTCGACACAACATGTCGAAGTCCGTATGCTTAGCGTGGTAACACTGGCATGCTGAGCTGCAGCGCACAGGCTGCTGCAGCTACTAGCTGCCACAAAGCAAGTCAGTCGGTTGCCAGGACATTATAGCCTTTATAGGCCTATACCTACTTTCGTCCCTTGCGGTAAAAATAATCTAAACAAAAATCGTCTAATTTAGGCCTTAAAACCTTAAAGGCCACTATAGTCGATTGCCTGCTCATGCATATATAAGATGATCTACGCTGTATGATTCTAATGATTAACAAATGAGTCAACGACAATGATTTCTGTCTATGCTCGCTTGAATGATTAACGCTTACTTCGCTACCTCAAAACAACAACGTTTCAAGTGACAGCAAAAGTCTATATGAAAAATGTAACCAATCAATTAATGAAAATGGTTTTTGCATTTTTACTAAATCGAAGCTATACAAGTCGATTTCCCAAAGGGATACTATTGTTCAGTAATAGTATGATTTTCATGATTAACTTATTAAATTTATTATAATATTTTTAAAAGTGACTTGAGGCCGTCCTGTACCAAAAGACGGCGGTGCGTTCGAAATTTTACTGCGACTTGAAGCCGTATTGCAAAAAGCGGGTCGAGTCCGATTGTGCTGTGTCGGCCGTGCCGTTTCCAGCCAATGGCCGTTGCCGATAGAAAAAAAAAAAAAATAGATCGAGGTTAGATTTCAGGAGTTATAGGTTAGGATTAGGGCCCCGTTACAGTTAACAAGTTAGGGTTATGGCTGGGTTAGTGGTAAGTCTAGGGTTAGGGTCTAGTTTAGGGGTTTTGGGTTAGAATGAGCAAGGCCGACAACGGCACGGGCACAGCACAATCTGACTCGACCCTCTTGCCTATTGCAAGCAGCGTCGCAGAGTCAGTACTCATTAACTATGTTTTTTGTGCGCTATAGGGAGCCTTAGTATTGAGCTGTCATTGAGCCTGTATTTTAATTTTAAAAATGTTTTTATCTTTTATGCTCCTTAATTTAAGTAAAAATACATAATAAATAAATACATATTTTTAATGGGCCGGGCCTCTGCAGAATTTGTGCCCCGGGTCTTATTTGATGTAAATCCGGCACTGCATCGGGCTGACCCTTTGCCGGTTGGCCTATAGGGAGTAAGATGTTCGTGAGAAAGTCAAACCTGGCTACAGGCCTGACATGATCACAGCTGATCACCGTTTTATTAACAACGGTTTTTTATTGTGAAAAAATCCAACGGTCTGCAGGAGAGCCAGTGTTTAAGACCTGGACATCTGATGGTTAAATAACTGCGCTCAAGCGAATTGCTGCGCCAACAGTGAGCTACAAGCAGTGTCCTCACCTGACGTGACCCAAAATGGGTTCGTCAAAATTTCGTCGCAGTCGAGCTGACCAAAGTGCTCGATGCCGATACAAGATTGATACCCAAAATGTCTGATATCTTCTTTTTGTTTCTGTCCAAAAGTCGCAGTTTCCCTTTCAAAACGAACTCATTAGCGGGGGGCGCTGACGGAGTTTTTCCGCCTAAAAAAGTACCTACATGTAGGCCTACATGTATGCTCGGCACTCAGCAACCCATTCATGCGCATATTAACTCTCAAACTCACGCTCTCAATATCTATTTTTTCCCTCTATCGAATTGCTCCACAAATTGCTCGATCGCTCGACAAATTGCTCGATTGCTAGACAGTAGCTCAATGAAACAACTGCTCCACTATTGCTAAATTAGACCCTAAATTGCTCGCAAATCGAGCAATTGCTCGGAAAGTGAGAACACTGAACGCAAAAGCATTTGACAGTAAAGGTGAAGTTACACCTTTCGGCGAAAACGAAGGAAGCCTTCAAAACGAAGGAAGTTTTGCCGACTTCTTCCTTCGTTT
>JAQIWG010008483.1:0-11392 GCA_034695025.1 Chamaedrilus cognettii | reverse complement strand
CGATCATCTATATCGATCATCTATATCGATCATCTATATCGATCATCTATATCGATCATCTATATCGATCATCTATATCGATCATCTATAGCCGAATATTTGGCGATGATTTCGATCACGGCCTACGTGTATGTCGAAATTTCACATGCATCTGTGCTGGAGACGCCAGATCTAAAATTTAACGCTTCGACGCTAGAAATAGCTCGCGAATTGTCCTCATATTCGGCCGTGATGTTACAAATGTGCTGAATCGCTGTTTAAATATTCGAATGATTGGCAACTGTAGGCCTAGGCTTACTGCACTGTTTGATAACGCAAGTCTGTCCTTTACAGCCGATGTCTCCTATCTGTCGTGCTCCGTACTATGGCAAGGAGGTGGGACACCTGGGACCCCCCTCGCGGCTCGCGCACGGAGTCAGCGGCGTCGTCTACGTCGTGGATGCGCACCGGATCCGTGTCAGGGACTTGACGTACGACGGGACTGCTCCGGGTGAGTCAGGGACTGCTCCGGGTGAGTCAGGGACTGATCCTGGTGAGTCAGGGACTCATCCGGATGAGTCAGGGACTGCTTCGGCTGAGTCCATTGATGTCCTAGTTGTCCAGCGATGAATCGTTCTTTTCTCATTCTAGATTCTTCCTATTGGTATCCGGGATGCTTTCTATTCACATTTGTTCTCGAATCCAAATAAATAAATTACTGACATAGAGTTCTATTACTATGCAATCAAACTTAGGCCCCAAAGTAGAAATGATGGTTAATTCCTTTGTTTGCAGAGGCTTTCTTCTGGATCGGTCTTAAGGGAAAGGCCGGCGAGGATATCGGTCCGTTTGGAGAAGCGACTCCAGATGAACACGGAAGGTATATTTGTAGTGAGTTATTGAGAAGCTTATATGCGTACACGTTCCAACGATGAATTGTCCTCAGAATGATCATTAAAAAAGGTAAAAGGTAAAAGGTTAAAGATTGCATGCTCAAATTAGAGCTTAGGTCGGTGCTCATCTCCTTTTATTAGGCCTTGAGCCCACAAATGATCATTGGCATTTCCTATATTTAACGATTGACTCTCGATTTTGTGATGTTTGGTCGCGCATGATGTAGATCCAGGGCTGCAATCAAACGTTGCATGAAGACTTGATTTTATGCATGCATGAAAAAAATTCAAGCAGCGAGCTAACGTCACAATGCAACGGGCTAAGTATAGCTGCTGCTGCAAGCACACGCACGCAGCGGCAGTCGATAGTCGATATAGAGCCGCAACATGACGTCATTTCACCGCTGTGTTTTCCGTGCACGCACTAATCACTCATTCGTGCATACGTTGCACGTAAGACACGATGACGCGTGCTGCTGTGCAGCCTGACGCGGCTGCCGCGCGGCTACAGCCGTGCTGACGTCATCCTCACGCTGCAGCACAACGTCAGCGTGACCGACCTGCGCTGGTTCGCGCTCTGGTGCGTGCAATACCAGGTATGAGTGCACCAGTGGAGCACCCAGTGAAACAATACGAGGGAGGGAAGGGGGCGAGTGCGAAATTGTGGAGTAAATTTTGATTGGCACCATAGATTTGATTACATGAAATCGAAGCGAATCGGATAAGTTTCTATACTTGTCATAGACCCCTGTGCCGGCCGCGCCGCCGCCGCCGGTATTTTGTACCCTCCGCCGCAAATATTCGTACGCAAGAGCGTCGTAGCCGCCTTCGCAGCCGACAATTGGTCGGCGCGCCGCCGATTCGAATCTTGAACTCAAACTTACATGAGACAATGAACTCGTTTTATGCATCACTGGATGCTGATCTGCCTGATTGTACTTGTAGCGACTGCACACTGTGGGCCTACATATTTTCTATTCGCCAACACCACAAGTCCTGATCAACTGGTTAATTAATCCTCCATTGGATGCTCCATCCTCAACTCTCAAATCTCATCCTCAACTCTCATCCTCAATTCTTAATTCTCATCCTCAACTCTCAACTGTCATCCTCAACTCTCATCCTCAACTCTCATCCTCAACTCTCTCAACTCTCAATTGTCATCATCAACTCTCTTTCTCAACTCTCACCCTGAACTCTCAAAACTCAACTCTCATCCTCAACTCTCAACTCTCATCGGTCCACAGATCAATATACATGTGCACCGTATACGCCTGCCTATAAAGATCTTTAGTAGTTTAGGGATAACTTTATTACATCAATAAATATGTTTTATGCTCTTTATCTTCAGATGAACTTTGGTCACGTGACGTTTCCGCCCGTCCTAGACGTGCCACGACCGCAGGTGATTGGTCAGTTCTCGAATCCGGGTCGGAGCGTGCGATCTGGACCAATCACAGCGCTCGACGACAAGACGCTGGTTGTGGAGAAGTTCTCATTCGATCCACGCGCCACGGGTAAGCATGAGTCTATTGCCCAGTTGATCAATGCTGGATTAACTTATCTGAGGTCAATCATTCTTGAGCGGCCAGTGTTTAGCCTACTATATGTAGGGCTAGCAAAAAAGAGCAATTTCAAGAAACTCAATAGTTAGCTGCGTAAAATATATTTTTGAAATTTATGTAGGTACATTGTACATGTAGATTGTGGATGTAGATGTATAGGTGTACTTTTCAGAGATTTGCCTTCGCTGATGCTAGCAGCGGCGCTTCGTTTCCAAACTGATCCTTAATTTTGAAATTTAAAAACACTACATAATGATGCGGTCATTAAGCTTTGCAAACAGACGCCGCTAATAACGCATTGATTGATTTGAGAAAATAATTTCAATTTAATAATATAATTTAACTAAACGATCGACAATATCGTCGTTTGGCTGTGTAGACGTGTACTTCTACGCTGGTAACGGGTCGGGTCCTGCAGTATCGGAACGACTCGTCATCATTCCCCGCGTGGACGGCGGGTTGGTTAAGCATCATCCACTAACCAAAAACCAGGAAGCCTCAGTAATAAGTACTGTCGTAGTCGTAAATAAATGACTAAATTAATGATTAATAGCCTATTAATCCGATATTTGACAATGACTTGGAAATATTTCTAGCCTCAAGCCTTTCAGCCGTGGTTGGACTGATTTCTAATCATGTTCCTCTTTGTAGGATCGAACGCGTTTGATATTATCATTGATAATATTTACAGCGCGTGCGTCATCATAGTTGGGAAAGACCCACGGTTGCATTGGATACTGCTGTCATTACTAGTCGCTGCATGCTGGTAGACTAGAACCGCTAGATGAGCAACACATTATTGAAAATTTTGACGGTTGATGACGATTTTGAAAAGCCCGAGAGGAAGTGTATGCAAAAGTTTACAATTGGCAAATTTGACGATGTTATAATTATGCATTATGATAATTAGCCTATTGTGAAATATCTATAGGCTTATCGGCACTCGGAGCTGGTTTCTCCAACACGGATGCAATGGTGGTTTAGGATTTAGCCTATGCAAAAAGGTGGATTAAATCCTGAAACACCATTAAATCCGTGTTGGAGAAACCAGTCTTTGGTGTTTAAGCTTAATACAGGCCTACGCCGGTGATATTCAATGTGAAAAATGTGAACATAAGTAAACCTGTGTGCCAATTAGGTCGAGTCCCTTTCAACCGAACACGCTGCGTGACGTCAACATGACGCTGACGTTTCCCGATGACGTCACGCTGCATGACGTCGACTTTGTCAGCGTCTACTCGCGCAGTGGACTCAACTACGCGACCGTCATGCTGCCGCGCCTTCTCTACGTCCCACCCTACGTCCAGCCCTCAGCCCCGCCCACAGCTCCGCCCACAGCCCAGCCTACTCCAGCATAGTGACAGTCGCGATTTGCATGATCGAATGTGGCATAACAAACTGAGTCTGACGATCCCGGCATGTGAGAACTAAAAAGTTGGCCTTACACGTGCTTTATAGGCAATTCCTCCGAGCAAATTAACTAAACGGTGCGATGATCACTTTATTCATGGATCATTATTATCTGCATACCATCTAAAATTCTATTCCATATTTTACAGGATATTGAACACAAGCTACTTTTTAAAACTTGCCAGTGTAGTAACACTGAAACTTAATGTTCCAGCATTTAAAATTTAAAGGCCGAGACGTGACGTCACGTAGCTCACGTTATTTTAAATTCAAATTTCACGATATAATTTAATTGGGCAATTTAATTATATTTTAACCTGACCCGGACAAAACCGGATTAGGCATTAATTAATAGACTACCTAATTCAGTTCATGCCTAGGCTTATTGTAGACCCTACATTGCAGACTACTAGAAGAGTTAGTCTTGCTTTAAGACAGGCGCAAATAATTCAATAGGCTTGAACTCGAGTCAAATCTAAATATCGACTCAAGTATGCCCCCCTAGTGCCCCATCGGCCGCTTTAGGCTAATTTGAAGCCTATTAACCAGCTGCCAAGTTAAGCATCGCTTGATATGAGTCCCACGCCGTTTCCGCAGAAGCTGTGGAAGGCGATATCGGCCTCGGACAGTGTCATCCGGTGGAGCGCTGACGGACAGTCGGTCCTCATCTACAAGGAAGTAGAGTCGTTCGGTCTATGTTCAATTTGTTCATCTCATATTATATTTGCATTGATTTGTTCTCGTTAAAGGAAGTTAATCAATGCACGTCAAGCTGCTTTTGGCGGCCTGGTCTTACTGTAGGCTCAACCCTCAAAAATATAACAATTAGCGATAGCTTTACTCTAGCACTATGCCAATTCCAAGTTCAATTCCGTAGCCTGCTTTAATCTTGTCTCTCTCGAGATTAATGGGTTACACGTATGGCACACAGACTAAAGAACTGAGTTCACGCTCGTTTTAAGAGCATGGTTGCGCTCAAATGGGCGTCTCTCTGTTGTCAACGGCCAACCTGGAGGGAATCCAATCGAGTAATAAAATTTGAGGGGTGGGGAGTTTAAAAAAAAACTAAAACTAAATTCTGGGTAGGACCGTACATGTCCATAAAGTTTGCAAGCCTATTAAACAACCTCAAATATGATATGGGGGGAGGGGGGGAGTCCATGTTGTTGCATAGTAAGATCCGACACCCAGACCCCCTTTATCATCGACGCCCATGTTTTCGCCCCTGCAGGCCCACTTCGAGCGGCTGGTAGCGCAGCACCACCCTCGCCTCCTCCGCCAGGGGACGCTGGCGAGTCTCCAACGCCTACTCTTCTACTACCAGTTCCGCTGGACGCCCAGCCGTGACCAGGACTGCGTGCTGCAGTACGAACACCCGTCCTTCGTGCGCGGCTGCAAGGACTTGCTGCACGGCGTCAAACACAGGCGAGACACTTGTGCTGCCTCCTGGCTGCTCCTCACTCGAAACCTTCTGTTGTGTATCTGAGAATGAAGCAGTCAAAAGGCTGATGGTTGTTCTTTGATATGTTAGTTTATTGCATCGGGCCGTGAAGGGTCCCCCTGAGGCTGCAGGCCGGGGAACAAAAAATTGGCCCAGAGCTCCCCGGGCGAGTCGTGAAAGGCGACTAAAGAATGGGGAGTGGTCTGTGCGGGCTCCCTTGCACAGAACCGGACTGCATGTATAGTCTTTGTGCTACACACTTTGTGCTGCGCACTAAATTACCCCAAAAAACATGCAAAGTACATGCATAGACTCGAGCATAGGTTTTGATATATTTATTTCTTAACCCCTAGTCAGATATTTGAGTTAAAATGCACTTTGCGGCTTTTCGACTTTGCGGCTTTTCGACTTTGCGATTGCGGCTTTGCGAATTTGCTTTGCAAAGCATCCACTCCAGCCTCCTCCTCGACACGCAGCGAGCCTCGACGAGTCTATCTGGCATGCCACTTTTTATTTTGAAACCTTTTTCATCATTTTTCTTTAGCATAACGCATCAAAATCAATGAGGTATTAATTTAGATTTATTTGTACGCGTGCAGATACGTAAGAGCGAGGCCAGAGTCCCCCCACAAGCAGAACGTCCGTCGGCGCAAGCACCTCACCCAGGCCCCTCGCCGGCGCCTCGAGTCGGCCCCTGATGTGCATCTGGTTACACCTGCGGCCTCTAATCAGCATCTGGTCACGCCTTCAGCCACCCCGCAGACACATTTTCCAGCGGTCGACATTTCAGACAGCGATGATGATTTGACTACTGGGAATAACAGCGTATCCCTCGCTCGAGCTGGAACAAGTTATGCAGTAGCGGATGTGTCATCTTCCAACATCGGGTGCGAACCACGCAGCTGGCTGTGCAGCGGCTTGTTTGCCGGATCAGGCGATGGTCCGAATTTAGTTAAACCATCAAACTCGATCGGTTGCTACACATCCATGCCAGATCACAATCACATAAATCCCGTCTTCGTTTGCATGCCGTCTAGCGCCAACCTGCCCTCCACCCATTCACAGCATGGCATTTTTGCACCTAGCGCTGGTCAAGTTTACCATGGCGATGGCTCAGGAGACGAAGTTCTTCGTGATCCGATAGCGCTGTGCAGGTTTCTCGATGTCGCCGCAGCCAGCCAGTCCTCTCTGCTCGGAAATAGTCTTGAACCAAAGCCTCTGCGCGCGGACGGATTCCGTAGCGGCGGAAAAAAGCCACTGGAGTTAATGGAGGAAGGATTGAAAACTGAAAGACACAAAGTTAACATGGCAGGATCTTCAACATTGAAAGAAATTGCGAGAGAAGAGAATCGGGCAGCTTTGCCATGGCAAGTCGTTACCAAGGACATTGGCTCAAATTATCACAACATCAACACCCAACAGCCCTCACACAAAGTACATGCGACGTCGACACACAAGTCCCTTGCAGTGAAGGAGGAGACGATCTGGCCAGTACACCGAGCCATGGGTATGTGGCAGGCTGTGAAGAGGTCCTCACAAAATGCTTCCCAACAGGAAGCGCAAGGCAGGCTGTCGACTGGGCTTCAGAAGAGTGCGAGAGACTTATCTCAGTTCCTGGTCGGTCCTCAACACATCGAAGTAAGTGAACAGTGGCAGCCGACCTGTGGGCCCTGTCAGATAGACCGCGGTCCTGATCAACAGCTTAGGGAGTCATCTCAGCTGAAAAAGGAGTCCTTTCAGGAGACAAGGGTGCGTTTTCGAGATGTCGTCAGTTCCTATCAGGAAAACAGTGGGGTGTTTCAGCCAATAATTGGATCGTATGAACAGACAGGAAAAGCTGGCTGGCAGGAGGCGAGGGAACTGTGGCAGCAGGTGGGGCGGGTTGGCGTGGCAGGGCCCAGCAAGGAGCTGGAGGGAGACCCGATGCTCTGCGGGGACCTGGCGGCCACCAGGGCGGAGGATGAAGCAACATCGGAGATCTGGGTCAACGGGGAGTCTCAGGGATGCTTCCTGCCCCAGGGAGGGGTAAAGGTGGAGGGAGGGGAGAATGAGTGGGGGGAGGGAGAGATGAGGTCGTACTTTGCACTCTGATTTAGTCTTGACTCGGACGTTCTGAAGGTCACGGAGGAACACTCTGCGGCTCGGTGTGTAACGGTGTTGCCACTGGACCAAAACAGAATATCCTCGGATTATTGATAATTTTGAATTAAAGTATGACAGACTATAGTGACAAAAAATCATTCTCAGATATCCTAAGATATAAATATTCTGGATCTCAACTCTTCAGTTTTTGTCATCGCTCGAGTTCAACTATCAAATTTTGTGAATTTGGATAGATTTTTTTTATGCAATCTTCTGAGAGCAAGTTCACTGAAGAATTATTTGATGCACGGTTTGTTCAGCACGGAATTGCTAGAAATATTGCGGTATTAGCCATTAGTTGTTGCTAGTATTTTCAGTTGTGAGCCATTTTTATAAATTGGTGCTGTTAGTAAAGCTGCATCGGTGATGCACTTTCTGTGAAAATTATATATTTTATCGTTTTATGTTTTCTATTTGTCAGTGAAATAATTGCTGGAAGGTATAAAAGCTATATTTTATGGTTGCCAATTCTATTTTATTGTTAGACTAGCAATCTAGACTAACTGGCGCGATATTCTGTAAGCAAATTGGCTCTCAAAGCATAGTTAATTCAGATGTTGTGTGCGCGAAAGCCCCATAGTAAGGTTCACACATCTCTCTCTCACAAATCTTTCTCTCTCATAAACCTCAACGCTCCATTAGTTTTTATTCTCTCATGACCTGAAGGCTACATAGTGGTCAGTAAAGTTATCGCACGCTTTTCATGCACAATAAGCGTACACGTGTTAAGGCACGTCTTGTGCGGTTATAAAGAGGACGCTTTGTGTATACATGCACTGTCACGCAGGCATTATTGTGCCTATAATACTTTAATTGCTAGCTGTTTAAATTTTCTACAAATTGAATATTTGTAGTTGTTGGCTGTGGTGAATTTACATTAAGCGTGAGCTAGTTTTTTGAGGACTACCCTGTATATGTCAAAACTGCGCTTATGCGCAAAAGTGAGTTTTGCCAGGGACGATTTTTGTCAACCGGCTTGTAGGGTCAGCATTTAAAATTATTGTATGCTGCAATTAGCATACTAGTACCTTGTTGCATTGTATTAATAGATGTTAAGCCGTTACAGTTTAAGTATGTAAACTATTTGAAATATAAAAAATTTGAATTGAATAGCACCAGAAATGTTTCATAGTTCTATTGTTTTTTTTCAACACTAGCAGAAATGGTGAATATTCCGCAGTCACTTCAACTTTGCCTAATATACATAATGCATGCAAATGCGCCCCTTAGACACATCAAGTTACTCCAGTCACATCACACTATTCTATTCCATCTCAGTCTGTAATTCGGATAGTTCCACTGACAGACCATAACCATATCATTGCTTCAATCTCTCTGTCTTTCAGTCGCACGTTTTTCCCCGCAGCAAGTCCCTAGGAGTCGCCGGGTTGGCCGGCACTATGTTTTGAGCGCAGATATGCGGCGTACTGGTCGGGAATGTTCCGGAACGTAGCGATCTTGCGCCGGATCTGCTTCGGCGTGTCCTGGTAGTGGTTGCGCTCGTCTCGCGCCATCGCCTGCACACCAGTCACGCCACCTAGTGTTACGCATTCTACGCAATCTTTGATTTAACTATATATATACAAGATAATATATGAAGAGGTATTGCAGAGAGTGCTTGAGAATGGGGAATGATTAAATGGATGTTTACAAAAAAAACTGAATTAGACTTGGCATTTACACCACACACCTTTTTTGCCTTATTCACCTTCACACCTAATGGAGAATGCACCCATATTTGGCACACTCGCCGATCAGTCTGCAGACCTGATAGTCGTCGCCGTGTCGCTCCATCATGTAGACGCAATACTGCACCTCCGGCTCAGCCAGCCACATACGCGCCGGCTGCTCGGCGTTAGCCACCGTCTCCAGGTCTGCACAATAGTAGAACTGGGTAATCTCATATTTAGCCGTGTCGCATAGTCAAAGGACATTTGTGACTGCTGCTAGTTTACTAACTGACAAAGCTGTTATTCAAGATAAGGAAAAAGAAGCGAAAAAAGAAGCGAAAGAAAGCCCGCCCAATCAGGGGCAGGTTTACATTAGGCATCCAGGCATCCTACTTAGGCATCCAATAGGAGCTATAATGACAAACCGTACACAAAACCATGTAACATTGTACTGTACTCTCTAAAGAGGAGCATGCACTATATTTAAATACATGATACAAATTTAAATGACTACAGATCTCTCGCACGTGTCTTCATACATTAGCAGATTGCATGCCGAAGTCTAATCAGAATTTATAAATCTAATTTTGACGCTTGAAAGATGCACAAAAACTTGAAAATGTATTTCAATTAAAGTCTGTTCATTCATCCAGTCACCGCATAGATTGCGCACTTGTTCAAATAACATTGAACGCCATTTTATGGGATGAGACATAATAACTTCGCTTCATTTTTAAGCTATGAAAAAGAAAAGATATGAAAAGCATCATTGCCACTCTAAAAGTCTGTTTGAAACTAATCTGTAAAAATAAAGAAACATATTGACTCATGTTATAGAGAAAAGTCTGAGCTGCAATGCTGATAGATCTACCTTCAATGACGTATGGCTTCTGAACACACGCCGCAGTGCACACCGGCTCGTAATCCTCAGCAGTACTCAGCAATTCCTGTCATTCACAATAGAAGATGATTAGGGTCAGGGCCTATTTGGGTCTTGAAAGAAATTCACCAAACATTCGCCAAACGACTTTTTATTTCGCCAGGCCGTACTTTTTTGCCAGATTTGTTACACATTGTCATTTGTTCGATTTAAGTGCACTTGAATATATTAAATAATTTATATCTCTTTTCATCACCATACTTCCAATTACTGAGCTTCTAAGAACGAAAGTTGAATAAAACATTCCCCAAGGGCTTTCGCAAAATGAAAAAAAAAATCTATATTTTTTTCTGATTTTCACGACTGGCAGATCAAGCCCTGGTTGAGGATCATATTTAGTTGAGAATCCTATTTAGTTAAAGATCATGTTTAGTTGAGGATCATGTTTAGCTGAGGGTCATGTCTAGTTGAGGATCATGTTTGGTTGAGGGTCATGTTCAGTTAAAGATCATGTTTAGTTGAAGATCATATTTAGTTGAGGATCATGTTTAATTGAGGACAGGGCCTGAGCTCGGTCTTGAATAAAATTAGCCAAACATCCGCCAAATGACTTTTCATTTCGCCAGGCTGTGCTTTTTGTGAAAAAAATTTAACACATTGTCATTTGTTCCCGTTGAGTGCAATTGCATATTATTAGATTTATTGCTCTATTCATCACCATATTGCAGTTATTGAGCTTCTAAGAACCAAGTAAGTATAAAACGTTCGCCAAGGGCTTTTGCCAAATGGAAAAAAATTCGCCAACCGCTTAAAAAATTCTTTTTTGGCAATTTTGGTGACTGGCAGATCAAGCCCTGATTAAGGTCCACACATCTCATAGTACTACAAATCTCCAGCATATCGTGACTGACGCTCAAATACAACAACACTCAAAAGTTACATATCATAGTAATACCGCTGCCGTAGGCTCATCATATTGCCATAGAATGATAGCAAGATCAGAAACAATGTTAGTGTGCCTTACAATTAATGAACAAATCTACAGGCGAATAAATTACAATAAATGCTCAGCAAAGCAGCAAATAGATTAGATGCTTATATTCAAACAACTCGAGTGTAGCATCAAGTATCAAGCATAGGCTATGCAGCATAATACAGTTATCCTATGCGACCTGATCTGGTGCTAATTTCTTTGATGCATTTTGCGTGTTATTGCTGGCGTTGAGGAGTCAAATTTAAGTTTTGCATGCATCTCGGATCAAAAGGTATACAAGAACTATTTAACACACAGTTAGCCAACCAACCATATATCGGTCGTCCTTCGGCAGGCTCACATGTGTTAAATTCCCTATCTCCGACAACAGGTAGCTACCTGTGTTCAAGATAGGACTTTTACCATTACGAAAGGTGTA
>JAQIWG010008482.1:0-11392 GCA_034695025.1 Chamaedrilus cognettii | reverse complement strand
GATATGTTGCGTGAGACCGAAAGTATCAAGTAGGTCAAGGAAAGAAGGAACGTAGGGAGCATGGGGATCATCCACATGAATATTAAAGTCACCAGTGATGGTGAGTTTAGAAGAGGATGAGACGATATTTTCAAGGAGTGAGGTGAATTCAGAAATGAAGGTAGGTTTGGACAAGGAAGGGGGTCGGTATATATTGAGAAGCGTGTAGCCGTGGTAATAGAGGGTGGTCGAACGTTGTGAGTAGGACAAACAGTGAGGGAACGGCATTGTGCTTCAAAAGAAGAATATTGAGATTGAGATAGGATTACATTTTTTACAGAAGTTGTGCTATTGAATATTTGCGCCACTGCCCACCACCGCCTTGCGGACGTGGGCAGTGGACAATAGAGAACAACGGGGGAAGGAGTGAGTTTATGGTAGAAGATAGAGTGTCTGGATTCAGGTCCAGGAGCCAGGTTTCAGTTAAACACAGGATATCAATTTTGTAGACGTGAATTAGGTGCTTCAGGATTTCAGGCTTATTGTAGAGATGAGCAATTGAAGTGGCAGATCTTATGTTAAAACTGGATAGTGCGGGAGTCGGAGGAATGAGGCGGACAGGGCCGGGATTAATTTCGACGTTACCAGCTAGGAGGAGAAGGCAAATGGGAAGCAGGCTAGAGGTCTTACGACGAATAATAATAATAATAATAATAATTTTCAGACAATTTTTTGTAGCGCCGTGACATGACCGAAGTCATCACAAGGGCGCTGCAGAGAACCAATGTTACAACAGTCAGAAAAATTGCAGTTTGACAATACTCATACACATGAAGGAAGCCCATATCCCACCAAAGAATGCGAAGATTTCTGAGGATGAGCGATTTGGGATTGAAAATGGACGTGAACGATAGATGATTGCCGGATGAGCACACAGATGACAGAGGAATGGGAGCATGAAGGGAACGTTGACTGGAAGAATGCGGCGGGGGGTGGGACTGACAGTGAGGGCAGGCGATGAAGACGACTGTATGCAGGATAAAAAATCCAGTTGTCAGAACGTGCAACGAATGGTAGATGGGATAGAATGTGTTGCCCATTATATTACGGTAGTGAGATTTTTAGACGATGTGTCAACAAACGTGATTGGATGAATGTGTGATAGGCCTTGTTATCTTGTCTATCCAGCTAATCTCCTTTATTTTTCTCCATACTCACATTTCAAAAGCTTATATTTATCTGATGTCCTTCTTCTTGAGTGTCCAAGTTTCAGTGCAGTGTAATGCCACAGACCAAACCACCGCGTTCACAATCCTCTTTTTCACTTTCCTTCTCAGCACTCTATTCCACAGCTCCTTTTTCTTGCTTAAGACATCTCTTACGGAAAAGCCACATGTGACCCACATGTAATTTACATGTGACTCAAATATGGTCACATGTGGGTGTTTCAAATCCATGTATGGTCTCATGTGGAACCACATTTGGTCACATGTGGGACCACATGAATTCACATGTGGGTCACATGTGGACAAAAATTTCCACGTGTGAACTTTTGTGACCCACATGTGACTCACATGTGGATGACATGTGAGTCACATATGAAAATCATGTGGTTGTTCCAAATCCACATATGAACCACATGATTCCACATGTGATCCACACGTAGGTCACATGTGGAAATCACATGGCTTTTCCGTAGGGGTTACCTTGCTATTCCTATCCTGTCCTGATTTCTGTTTCACATCTCTTTTCCTCTGTAATCAACGCTTCCAGAGATTTGAACTTGCTGACTTGCTCAACTTTCTTCCCTTCTATCACGAAGCTAATAGATACTGCCCACTTTTTGATATTTTCATGACCTTAGTTTCTTTACGTTGATCGTCGTGTCAAATGTTTATACAAGATCATTTAATTTATCCAATATCAATTGCAGCCCTTTTTCAGAGTTCACAACCATTCGTTGATCGTCATTAAATCGAATGTTTTTTAACTTATTCTTTCCCACTATGACCCCTTCATCTACAGTACCTATAGGCCTATTAAAGGGAAACCCATTATGCCACAAGAGAAGGAAAGCTCGGATATAAAACCCTCGAAGAAGGCAACGGGCAGCTACCCCGATTATCGTTTCCTAGATATATGGTGTTACAAATAAAGAATAAAGCAGCGACGTCACCGGTCACCTGGGTCAAGTCCGGTGGTGTCGCGACCGGTACGGGGGACAATAAGGACCCTCGGATTGTCGAAAAACAAAATCTTTGCAGTGCCATAAGATTATGTGCGTGGAATGTGGGAACAATTCTGAGGAGGGGAAGTTAGAAAATGTAAGACGGGAGCTGGAGATGAATGGAATAAACGTATACTTGGTCTGTGTGAAGTCAAGTGGAAGGATGGGGAGGGGGGAGGAGTTTGAAAGCTACGGATGTAGTGTGTGCTATGCTGGTGGCGAAGAGAGTCTGAGAGGAGTAGCCATCATTTTAGATCAGGAAACAACAAAGTGTGTTACAGAAGTGGTACGATACAGCGACAGAATATGATGATGGTAAGGATTCGATTGACATGGTATTAATACAAGTTATATGCCAACCTCAGCTCATAGTGATGAAGAGGTAGACGCCATGTATGAGAAGATCGAGAAGGTGGTAGAGAAAGAAAGGGGAAAGGAATACGTAGTGGTTATGGGCGACTGTAATGCTGCAGTTGTGGCTAATCATTCATTGCGTGGCCAATTATTTTAATAATGATTTTTATTTCTCCACTAACATACTATTGAGCAGTAGCTATACTACCAACAAACATTGTGAATAATAAACAGGAAATTTTAAGACATTAAAAAGTTCATGTTTCTTTTCTCCGAGTATATTTTTTATTATAGCCGTATATAGCTATTTGGCAAAACTTCAATGTCGTTGGGGCAGTTGAAGAGGCAGTTGAAGATCAAAAAGTATCACGACCAAAAAAATTTGGCATAATACTGATACTATATCACAACTTTTTCCCACTATTAATTATGAACAAGCTGCAAATTTTATTTTACCTTATGCTTTCACTCCACCCTAGTGTAGGGAGCCAGGACCTAGTTTTAGTTATTTCATTACCAGTTACTATCTCATCCTATATTCGTTCCAGCATAACTGTTGCATTGAGCAAATATCCCACATTGGATTTATGATAGTGTTGACGCGTTAGCAGAAAGTTCCTAATGCCCCCTGACTTGACATGTTTAAGTTCATGTTCATGTTCCCTGCTTGACATGTTCAGAGTCAGCCCACAGTAGTGACCAGGAGGCCCCCAATATCTCTTTTGAAACACAATCATTTCGGGAGGGCATACTATCAGTGGGCCAATGGTCATGAAGAAAACCCAGTAGGGCAGCATTCTCCAGCAGGCCTCTGCTGAAAGTTCATGGAGATAGGCTAATAGTAAAATTGCAATGTGTATGCGCTAAGAACCCTTTTGGAGTCATCATTTTGCGCTAAAGATCTTTTTTATGTCGTCATCAGCCCCATACCGAGCCCGTGAGACCAGGCCCGAATCCCCCCAGCCAGCCTCAGTGACCAGCTAGCCGCTGTTCCCACGTGACCGGCAGCGCTGTCGCCCACAAATCAAAAGGCCCGAAGTGTGTGGGATAAGTGTGCAATTGTTAGAACAGACCGTCCTCTGTTGGAGCTGAGGCGCTGATGAACATCACACAAGCCCAAACAATAAATGACTTGGGCATAGTGCCTGCCATGGAGGAGTTCCGACTGACTCTTAGTCAGATGAAATCAGGCAAGGCTCTCGGCCTTGATGCAATCCCAGCAGAGATGTACAACTTCCGTGCCAGCAGTTACGCAATCGTCTGTACGAAATAGGTATCAAGGTTTGGGAGAAGTCAGTCTCAGCTGATCTCAAGGATGCCACGATTGTTACAATCTACAAGAACAAAGGCGACCGACCTGACCGCAATAACTACCGAGGAATATCTTTGCTTTCCTTTGCTGGTAAAATTCTTGCCGGAATACTTTAAAGCGGCTACTCGTCCAAATCGTCGATGACGTACTACCTGAATCGCAGTGTGGATTCCGTGCAGGAAGAAGCACCACTGACAGCGTGTTTGTGTTCCGGCAACTCCTGGAAAAGTGTTGCGAGCAACACATGGATCTCTATGCTGTATATGTCGGCCCGATGAAGGCGTTCGACACTGTTAGTACTTGCCACACTTCAACTCTAGTATCCAAATATGGATGCCTGCCTCATTTCATACAAGTGCTTCACGCTTGCATGATGGAATGCAGGCGTCAGCCAGCATCTAACTAACCGAACCATTCAGCGTTTCAAACGGCATCAAACAAGGCTGAGTCGAGGTATTTGTTGAGTTGCTTCATGCACTCTGGGCAAAGGTGGTTTAAATTTGTCAGCCCTACAAATAATGATCCATTGGGGTGGAGTGCAGTAGTTAAGTTGAAGTTAAAGTGGTTCGTTGCGTGTAGGAGTTATCTGGATGGAATATAGATCGTCTGATTGTGCGTTGTGGAATTTTCTGTTGAGTAAGTTCATGTAGAAGGTGCGAGGGATGTTCTGCGTTTTGACGGTATTGGGAGGCAAAAAGTTGCAGATGGTTTTGTACAGGTAGGACGAGTGTTCCATCGGGAAGATGTTGAATGTTTGTATCTGAGGGGCACCTGTTGCTACTTTAAGTGCTGCTTTATGTACGGCCTGCTGGCTATTTATGTTGATCTTGGCTGCGATAGGGGCCCAAAATGTACTTGCATGTTCAATGGTGGGTCTTGTGATGGTTTTGAATGTTGTAATGATTGTTTCTCTTTGTTTCCCCAGCATGTAGCTGGGGGTGTTTTCAGTAGATTGATGGTTTTTCCGCCTTTTACTACAGCATTTCAATGTGGTGGCTGTAATGCAATTTTGGGTCGAGCGTTATATTCGTACTCACCATTGCGAGTTAACCTCGAGTTAGTCAATCGGCGAGTTGAAAATGACCGTTGTTAATCTTCTATGCCTTGTGTGACGTCACACAATCCGCCGATTGAGTCAACTCGAGGTTAACTTGCCATGGTGGGTATGGGTATTAGACCTCGTATTTGGGGATGTTTGACTGTTGGAATCGTGATTTTGTTGATATGTAGAATTGTAGATTCAGTTTTGCGTTATATTCTGATGGGTCCAGGCTGAAAAGAGTAGATGTAGATTTATCTGCGTTGAGTTTGAGGTCATTGTCCATTGGTCAATTTCTGTGAGATAAGGTTCAAGAGTTCTCTGCGATGTTTTTTTATCATGGTGGGATGAAGATGTAGTTATGTACAGTAATCAGCGTATGGGAAGAGTTTAATCCTATCTGGGAGGCTTGGAATGTCTGACAAATGTTAAGCAGTATTGGCTACAGAATTATTCCTTGCAGAACTCCTTTTTTGAATTGTTGTGGTATGTGGTGTATGCTTTCTGGCCTTTTATATAGTTGGATATGAATTTGATGATGGTCTGAGGTATATAGTTCTTTTGCACTTTTTAGATGAGGGTGTGTGTGTTGACTGTCTCAAATGTGTTGCTCATGTATAACGCCACTATGACAGAGTGTGGACGTGGTTTTTTCTATTGAATCCCTGGAGTAGGCCTATGATGTCGTTTATGTTGTGAAGGTGGGCTAGTGCTGTGTTTTGAATCCATGTTGCGTAGGCGTGTTTGGAATGTTTTTGGTTATGTGGGGTAGGATTCTTTTTGAAAGTTTTTTTATTTCTATTGGAGTGATGAGTGAGATTCGTCTGTATGACGTTCCTGTGTATGGGTCTTTGTTGGGTGTAAGTATGGGTACTATTTTTGAAAGTTTTCGGATTTGCTGAATGGTGTCGGTGTTCAGTGCTTTTATTGGTAGTTGTTTGAGATTTTCTACTGCTACTAGTCCAAGATGTGTGAGGTGTGTGATGTTTATGTTGTCTGGTTTGGTTGAGTTGCTATTTTTTGCGGCTTTATGGATTTGTTGATTTCTTGTGTGGTGATGTCGATCAATGTGGGTTGCAGTTTTTATGTCATTGTGTCGGTTATTCTGTTGTTTTTGCTGGTGAAATATTTATTGGCATTGATGAATTGCTTGTTGAAAGCTGAGGCTTGTATGAGATGGTTCTGTTTGGCTCTTGCTTTAGTCTCTTATCTTGTAAGGTATGGATCGTATTCCAAAGAATGTGGGTGTTTTGTTTGTGATCCCAGTTCTTCCCCAGCTTTTCTTTCCATATGTTGGTTTTGTGATTTTGTATCATAGTATCTATTTAGCTTTTATTATAGATAGTCTGTGGTCGCGAGGATTTACTTGCCTGATTTGGTTGCCCTCCTGGATTTTTGATTGGATGTGTTCAGAGAAGAGTTGCGTTTTGTTTTGTAGTTTGCTCTTGGGAATGTGATGTTTGTCGACATTTGTATGGCGTGTAAAGATTTCGCTTTACGTTAAGACTGTACAGTCTGCTCTTATTTAACTTCTGTTTCATATTAATATGGGCCTACGCTCACCATCTAAGTTTTAAGTGAATCGGATAACTTATATTTTGAGAAGTCAATATTAAAATAAAAGATATAATTATATGAAACAACATACCTGCAAATAATACAGCGGCAGTTCAAAATATATACATCCGAAGGTAGCAGTTATAGAATGAAAAGAAAATTCATTGTATGTAAAACAATACACCCACACAAAAGTCGTGGAGCTCTAGAGAGTTACGACAAAAGTCTAAGTTCCTACGAAAAACCCCTCCTACCTATTCGGCAGAGAATTGAAAAAGTAAAATAGTTCTACCTCTTTAATATTGAAGTTTTAATGTTACCATCGACGGAGTTGAGTCTTGACATCGACAAAAAGCATGGAGCTGCAGAGTCTAAATAATCTTATGCTAGACGATAGGCCTAATTTACTGTTACAGAAATCCATCTTGCAACAAAACCTGGATCGCTAGATAACTAAGGCAATTCTAAAACCATGCTGGTTCCAACCCCTACGACCCTCATGCAGACAACCTTCTTCCTTGACATCAAGATCCGACTGGTCCAGTACTTAGCATTACAGGCGGCTACATGGCATGGCCTATCCAGTCACAGTATACCCATTGAACCGTGACGGCCTAAATACAAGAACACTGGGTCAATAGGTATACAATAGAAAGTTACTGCAGGCCAGACACGGTCATCTAAGCTAGATGTCCGTGACACCCTCAAAAGTTATCAGCGTTTTGCGTGGTAAGCAAAACACTAGCCGCTGTACCCGCTACCCCTTAGCCACTTATGCCCGCATTCATCCTACCGGCGCACACATCATTCCTGTAACCGACCAAAATGTAAATCTGACTCGAAGCAACTCATTATAGAATAGTAACACCACCGTAGCTAAATACCACTAAAGAATCAATGTGACATATTTATTATTTATTATCAATGTAACATATTGTCCTTCGCGTTACTATCTACTATGAACTTCATAAACATTTATAACCTAATTGAATCACTCCGACATCCATATAAATATCGAAAAGAAAAATAATTATAAATCGTACTTTACTTTTTTTACATACATCCGATCGTGTATCTACACCAATATAGCACATTACTCGTATTTTTAATGCCATTGTCTTTAAACAACAAACCCCGGCATTTGATAAATTAGAAATATTCAATTAAATTCAAGATTTATTCCTCTCAAATTATAGACATTCAAAATTTCAATCATTAAATTTAACGTCCAAAATTAAAGCGTATGATACTAAAGTGTCCAAAGAACAAAAATTGTGTCCTTTGACTACTATGGCATAATAGAGAAACATTTGCAATTCAAACAACAAAACGAGCTACAAATAATCCATAAAAAATCCAGCATATAACCTACACAGGCAACAAAAAAGTAAGTGTATTTTAATTTCACTTTCAGTCCATGAAATTATCAATAATTACACTCATCTCAATGATAATCAATGCTATGATCAAATTAACTTCCTGCTGTTAACAAACTAATCAAATCATCACAGTCTGTGCATTTCATAAAATGAATTTCAAAATTGCTACAAAATGAAATTAATCTATTACTCATCAATTCAAGTATCCACTAAATCCTTTAGATCCTGCAATGTCCATTATCTACTGAAATAGATGCAATCATTGTCCAAGTGTAGCACAAAGGAATTTATGTTAACTTGCCCCGATCGAACACCACGCGAACCCAACGCAGCAAATCACCCTTCAGACTCAGTTCGCTAGAGGCCATCACCAGACAAGCATCAGCCAGCAGACGTTCATGAAATACACCCAAGCCTAATACATCTACATGTGTACAGTATACACCTCACGCAGACAGGCTTGCATAAATCAATCAAACTCACCGCCCCCTGCTCACACTCCCCCCTCACTGAGACAATGTCATGTGAACTGACTAAATCACTCGAATCCAATTAACCTACTGTCTTTAATGACAGAGAACACAAATTCTGTGAAAAAATGTGCTCCCCTTTCAGAATACTTGTAGACCTATCTATCAATAAAGAACAGAAGATCTGCGAAATCTTTTGCCGCCCCTCACATTGCGACAAGTTGCATGTAGACAAATTATTTGAAAACCTAGAGCTATAAAACTCCAACAACTTCAGTTGATTCAAACCAGAATAATACATATTGGATTGTTTGAGAGGTTTATAGCAATCCATAGCCTCAACTAGGCCTGCATTGCTAAAGTGCTTCAAAGTAACCCCCTCCCCCCGAGCTTGTTTTCTAGGAGCTTGTTTTAACGAGCTTGTTTTCTGTTTTCCTCCCGAGCTTGTCATCTAGGCCTACGATCGCGTCTGACAATGATCCAAGAGAGGCACTAGGATTACAGTGCTACACGTTAACCATGTGACCAACAGTCAACAACAGTCAATGCAGAATTGATGCTCAACTCATCTGAGTTATGAGCCGAGTTGTGAGCCGTGAATGCAGGGAACCTATTAGTAACAGTAGAAAGGCCTACTGTAATAACACATTCAATAGTGTTGTAACTGGAAATGCCTGACGCTTAATTAGGCAATGTGTTGATCCCTCTGAAACATTTAGTTTCCAGGGCTGATACAACACAATAGGATCAGTACTCTGCAATGCCAAACTATCTAGCCTATGTCTCCCCTCCGGAACTGCCAAGAGATCCATTTGAGCATTACAGTCCCAGGGCTCAGACACGGCCATTGAGTGGGCCACTTAAAATTATTTCTCATTACACCCTCTCCACGCGTCAACACTAGACATGCAGTAACTGTCTACAGCATCAACAATCTGTGATACTGCGCCTACTGTCGAGTGACCTAACCTCGCTCCACAGTCGCTAGTCGTGTCTGCAAACATAGCACTGCTACCTGTCGTCGCGCTACCATCAAGAACGGGCTCAGCCCAAACACGATCCCAATACGCAGGGTCTGATGAAACAATGTGGCATTGTGTAACGTCTCGTGCCAATTTGTACTCTCAAATTCCTGTACCATTGTAGAAAGCAGCTTTAACAATTCTAAGATCTTGTCAATTTGTGCAAAATACTCAATATTGAGCTGCGGGATCAAATCAATACCTTTGATCAGTTGTACAAGAATCTGAGTGTGCCCTAGCTCACAGGCATATTAACGATTCATATCTGAGGCCATGTCAAAAATCTGAATCTCAACAAAGTCCAAAATTAAAACTCTTTGTGCCCAAAATTTAAACGATTCTCATAACCAGCTCTTTGAAACCGCAATGCTGGTAGACATTTTTCACAATAAACCTCTCAAGTTCAAAAAATTGCCTACCTATCTGCTGACGATTTATTATTTCTAAACATTCGGGCAAAAATCAAAATTTCAAAAATTAAGATTTCATACAACGCCCCTAGTTTGAAATTTGTTAATGTATCTCTCGCCGACATACAGTGTTCTATTTAACTTGACCATAGCCTAACTCGCAAGTCAAACCAGACCGCAAGTCAAACCCTGCATGGACTATAACAACAATGCTCCCAACTCTACCTAGTAGAATCATACAAGACTTATAGACAGCCTATTTGAAGTGTTCTGTGGACCACATCGATAATTACTGTATAATCACCGCCCTTGCTCGCTCACATACAATAGATCCACTGCGCTACAAGCTTTACATGTACTTGAACACGTTATAGACTAATACACTGACAGGTTTATCGTAGTTCAGTGACACCTTCCAGTCAAAGTTACACAACAAATGACTAATGCCACACATAGAAAAACAGACTGCTCAGCAATGCATGAAAACTATTTAAAGCGTGTAGAATTTACTTGCAACGCAAAGCAAAACCATTGTTACCGCAAAGTTCAAATAACAGGCTGTCAAAATGACTCAGTGCCAATAATCTAAATAAAATTGCAATCTAAATAATTAATTATTAATTGAAATAAAATAAATTGTTTACGTTTGCATGAAATCACATTAATGCAACCTGCCAAATTTAATAATTATAAATAATTTAAAATAATTTGGCAAAAAATTAAATTCCAAATAAAATTTCTTCTAGGCCCCCAGATTTCCAAATTATCAATGCCCCCATGCACATTCCTGTCAAATTAAATGCTCTCAGTAAATGAACCACAGGTCTAAGACCCAGCCGCTATGTTCACAAGTCGGCTATTGTATTCAATTAAAGCATGGATCATAACTAATCTGCCGCCCACGACCACAATAGAACCGTGCGAGAATTAACAAAGTAAAATAGTTCTACCTCCCCAATATTGAAGTTTTAATGTTACCATTGGCCAAGTCGAGTCTTGACATCGACAGGAAGCAAGGGGCTGCAGGGTCTAAATCATTTTATGCTAGACGATAGGCCTAATTTTCTGTTACAGAAATCCATCTTGTGACAAAGCCTGTATTGCTAGATGACGAAGGCGATTCTAAAATCATGCTGGTTCCAACCCCTACGACCCACATGCAGACAACCTTCTTCCTCGACATCAAGATTTGACTGGCCCAGTGCTTAGCATTACGTGCATTAGCAGGCGCCTACGTGGCCTATCCAGTCACAGTGTACCCATTGAACCGTGACGGCCGAAATACAAGAACACTAGTTATACAATAGAAAGTTACTGCAGGCCAGACACGGTCATCTAAGATCGATGTCTGTGACATGGCGTTATCGTTTCTAAGTCATTATGATGACTGTGAGGCGCGAATGTGCGAGCCATAATGAGGAACCACAGTTTCCTGTAGTGTTACCAAACGACTATTGTCTGGTAACTATTTATTAATTATATTATACAATTTCAACTTTGAGTTAATAGATACAACAGAACGCAACGTCTTAAAGCAGGTTTATTGGGCGTCTCCCTTAGCTCACTGTGCTCGGCCCTTTTATACCAGTGTCCAAGGCCGGTGCCTAGACTACAAGAACTCACATTAACATTCCAACATTAAT
>JAQIWG010008481.1:0-11392 GCA_034695025.1 Chamaedrilus cognettii | reverse complement strand
CCGTTATACATACGACACCTAACCGTTTTCTTAGATCTTCGCTTTGACACTTGTCCTTCAATGACACTCCACACATCCATCTCACCATCATTTTCTCTGTCCTCTCTTAATCTCTGAAGATCCTCCGCCTTTGCTGGCCATGTCTCACTTCCAGATACCAAAGTACTTTGCGCACACATTTAGTAGAATTTTCCTTTCAGTTTCAATGAGACACCCCTTGCTGTCAAGATAGGTTCCAGTTTGTTGAAGTTTGTCCAGGGACTTCTCACCCTAGCCCTTGCTGCCTCTGCTCCCCCTCCGCAACTAATCATATCTCCCAGGTAACAGAAACTACTCACACACTCCATGCTACAACCCTGCTCAAGCATCACATACTTCTCCTCTGTCTTAACACTGTTGTCTACACCCTTGATACACACTGAGCACTGGAAAAGTGGGTCTTCCTTCAATCTACCTTTGATTTCACTACACTTTTTGTGAATCCACTTCCTGCACTTGCAACATTTGATTGCGTTTAAACCCACTCTTTCTCTGCATACTCCACATGGATATTTTCCTGAGCTCATGATTTGTCTCGAATTTTCTTTGCACCTCATCACCTTAGTTTTCTTAAAAATGGATATTAACGCAGTGTTGGTTAAAGATGCGTGCACTAGACGCAGTGATGGTTAGAGATGCATGCACTAGACACAGTGTGGTGGTGTGGTGCAGGACAACATGACGATGCGCGCATGTGTTTGTCCATCGCATTGACGGCGGCGCGCATGGGTGCAAACGTGGCGAACCACACGGAGGTCATTGAGCTGCTAAAGGGCGACACTGAAGGCGGTCAGAAGGTCGTCACTGGCGCCAAGCTGCGCGACCGGCTCACTGGTCACTGGCTTCTTTTGTTTGTCAAATTAGTGTTTGATGTGCCTAATGCATCTAATAGTATATTTGCATAGCTGCTACTAACCCCGTGCCAGATAGTTATTTATTTGGTTGGCGTCATGAAGGGCATCCGACTGCAAAAACAGCTCCAGCAGTCCTCATCAGGGCGCAAAGCGTCTAACCCATGTGAAAACACGTACATTAACATAATAGTCTTCAAAAAAGGCGGTTGGCGTAGTTTTAGTATATTTGTGTTCAATGAAGTTGTAGCACTACGTTATTCAATCAAGTTGTAGCACTACGGTATTCAATCAAGTTGTAGCATTACGGTATTCAATCAAGTTGTAACACTACGTTATTCAATCAAGTTGTAGCACTACGTTATTCAATCAAGTTGTAGCACTACAGTAATCAATCAAGTTGTAGCATTACGGTATTCAATCAAGTTGTAGCACTACGTTATTCAAACAAGTTGTAGCACTACGTTATTCAATCAAGTTGTAGCACTACGGTGTTGATCATTTGATCAAGTTGTAGCACTACGTTATTCAATCAAGTTGTAGCACTACGGTGTTCAATCAAGTTGTAGCACTACGTTATTCAATCAAGTTGTAGCATTACGGTATTCAATCAAGTTGTAGCACTACGTTATTCAATCAAGTTGTAGCATTACTTGTATTCAATCACAATCAGTTACTGTGTCACAAAAACACTGTATGATTCATCATCATTTCTTTTTTTGCGTTCATTTTCCGTGCTGGCACCGATTGGACATATGCGGCCACGGACACACATCCTTACGTGCCCCGGCCCTACGAGGGGAATCGGGAGATGAGATGCCTTCAGGGGGAGGAAACAATTAAGCCAACACTTAACCGATTAAGGAGATGATGACATCAGTCGACAGTTTGCACAGAAACCCCCTTGAAGTAGAGCTTGCAAACTGGCTCTACCTCCCCAGCCCCGACTAAAAGCCCTCCCTACTATCGCCCGCCCATCTGTAACACACCCCCCGACCCAAGCATTGGCTCAAAAACACTGGGGTGAGTGAGCCAAGAGCACAGAGGCGTGTTCTGTTTTGCCAGTGGCATATTTTGTTTGGAAAGTTTAGTTTGAAAATCTCCGTCTGCGAAGCATATTCTTGTTTGGAGCATGATTGCGTTTGAGAAGGTTTTGTATGGAGCCTTCTCACACACAATTCCGCAGCGTTCTTGTTGACTTCTCTACTAGTTGTTGTTGCTGTACAGCTTGGGATTGGTTGTTGAACGATAATTCATTCATTTATCATTTATCGTTCAGAGTCAGTGATGGTCTCATTGTTGAGAATGACTTGTGATGTTTCTCGTTGTCACAGGTAAGATATTTGAGGTGCGGGCCAAGTGTGTGGTGAATGCGACGGGGCCGTACACGGACTTCATCCGTCAGCTCGACGACAGTGAGCAGCCGAAGATCTGTCAGCCAAGCTCCGGCGTGCACATCGTCCTGCCCGACTACTACAGGTGCTGCGATACACTGCTGACTAGTGCTGTTTGCAGGTTGCTGGTACAGTCTACAGGCTGCTAGTACAGTCTACAGGCTGCTAGTACAGTCTACAGGCTGCTAGTACAGTCTACAGGCTGCTAGTACAGTCTAGAGGCTGCTAGTACAGTCTACAGGCTGCTAGTACAGTCTACAGACTGCTAGTACAGTCTACAGGTTAGTAGCAATTCTAGCTCTCTGAAGCTTATTTTGACAATATTCGCTAGTGCTTTAACTTTGCGGCTCAATTTATCTTTTCCTGTCTTACTAAAAGAGGTCATTCAGAATTTATGATTAATCTCATTAGTAAGGAGCTGGTATGTTGTTCCATCAGATGTAATAGTAAATCATCAAAAATATGTTGCAGATCATTGTTCCTCTGAATTTGATTCTTATTACCTTGAATCACTAATATTTTGATTTATGAATTTGAGACGTCTTGCTCTGACACTGTCATAGTAGAGAAATTCTTCAAGGCTCAGTGCCGTTCGGCGAATAAGAATAGTTAATGTGTATCGTTTGTTGTTCAGCCCAGCGAAGATGGGTTTGTTGGATCCCGCGACGTCAGACGGTCGTGTCATATTCTTTCTGCCGTGGGAGCATGCAACCATGGCAGGTTAGTTCTTATGGCGATGCTAGGCCACTCAGTTCACTTCTGAATCACGTCGCACGGCTTTGATTCACTATGTGTGTGTCACTATGTATGTCACTATGTATGTGTCACTTTGTGTGCGATCTAATTTTCACAACGTCATCCCGGACATGACATTAAACTGTGTCTGGCAGCCCTACGAAGAGACAAGTTGGGCATCAGGAAGGGCACATCTGGCCTGTAAAATCTCGCGCTAGTAAGTCAGTCGTTGACCCAACCTTGTGCTCTTGGCCCGCCCAAGTGTCTTTGAGACGATGCTGGGTTCGGGGATTGCTAAGACGGGTGGGTGGTGACAGGGGAGAGAAGGGCAAAACCGCGGGGTAACCCGTCGGGACCGGGGGAGATGGAGCGAGAGTTTCCTGGGGCTCTGGACCGATGTCATTATTCCTTAATTATATTAAGTTTTGGCTTGATCGTTGCTCTCTCTGAAGGTTTCTCACACTCCCAATGTACCTTTGTGGGGTCAGGTGGGCGGCATGTGTCCCTGGCTGCAAATGGTCTACCCCTGCTTGGCGGGGAATGCAGCCACAAAACGCACAGAGAGAGAGAGGGCTGCAACTTGCTTGCACAGATATTAAATTAGTGTCGGTGATATTTTGTTGTCATTTCGTTCTTCTACACGCACTTGCGCTGTTGATTGAGACGAGAGAGTGGATATGCTGTCTACACGTTTTTGTAAATGCAACACGCGTATGGAAATACATGCATCAATGATCAAAAACGGATCCAGGATTCGTTGGTGGGGGGAGATGAATATCTATAACTTTGTACATGTATACCCCATTTTCCCTCTGAAACAAACTCGTGAGGGGGGGAGTGATTACGGAACTTTTCTGACACACGAAACCACCTTCTATCAAATCCATCTATCCACATCCATCTATCCAGACCAGACTTCAATTTTACTTGTGATTCTACTATATTGCTTATTTTACTTATACACTTAATACATGCATAAAATATTTTTATACCGCTCATTGTTACATCTGCCACTCTTTTATCTATAAAATTTATGCTGGTGGAGGGATACATCCCCCCATCCCCCCCCTGGATCCGTCCTTGTCAATGTCTGCATTCGTTTTCGTTTGTATATATTAAATATATTAATGTTTGAGCTAAATTTAAATTGAAAATTTGAAACTGAAGTATAGAGGCGTGCTGCTAGTTTGCTTGTGCTGTGCATCGACAGGCACGACTGACAACCAGTGCGAGGTGTCGGACAACCCCACGCCCACCGAGGCAGAGATTCAGTTCATCCTCAAGGAAATCAGAAATTATCTCAGTCCTGATGTCAATGGTACGTCATTTTATCTAGAACCGTTTCCGTTTATAGAGAATGAATATAAAGAGGTATCACTTTGAGAAATCCCCTAGAAAAGACGTCTCCGAGAAGGGCAAGCAAAATGTGCCGGACAATATGTCGCAGACAAAATGTAATTCTACATGATGTAGCATTCAAGAAAGATCTAGAAATAGCAGACAAAATGTTTCAATTTGAATTTCTTGAGACAAAATGTAGCCAAAAAATGCAGCAGAGTAGTATATATAGCAAATTAGTTCATCATTTTGAATATAGAAACTGTTGCTTACAGATACTTTTGCTGTGATGCATGACGTCATGCTGTGATGCTGTGTGATGCATGACGTCATGCTGTGATGCTGTGTGATGCATGACGTTATGCTGCGATGGTGTGCTGCAGTCAGACGAGGTGACGTCCTGTCGGCCTGGAGTGGCATTCGTCCGCTGGTCGTCAACCCTAACGCCAGCGACACGCAGTCTATCGCTAGGAATCACATCATTGATGTCAGCAAGTCTAACCTCGTTACTATAGCCGGTAAATCCTATGTTTAACTCTCAGACTAATATGGTATAATTTTTAAACGTTGAATTATATTGAGCAGTTAGGCATCTTCTTAATTATCTTTAATTATCTAGCTGTTAGGCATCTTGTTAAAATTGTTAATTTTGTACACTGTGTCGTGAAAATGAGTCATCTATCATTCATGATATCAAGATATCAGTCATGGCTGTGGCTACACTTGAGTAACGCAGTACAAGGGTTGAAAACTGGCGATGGTACTCTGCTAATATTTAACTTTAAAATATTTTTTGCCCTTCTAGCAGTCAAAGAATTTTGCAAACTGAATGATTGAAACGATGACAGAGTTACAGCCATAAGTTTGTTGTGATCTCTTTTTTACTTCGGTGAACATAATAAGTAGTGGATGAGTGCGGGTAGTGTGGTAGGACTCAATAATTAACTGTGTCATCTCTGTGAGTGAGGTGCTGTGGTGTAGTGGTTAAGGCGTCGGACTTTGGGTGCTCGAGGATCAGGGTTTAAGCCACACGCCGGCAACTATGAAACCATGCGTTTTAGGCTTATATAACAGCAAGGCTGCTACACACACAAGTGTCGCTAGTTGCTAACCCCGTGCAAGATAATTATTTATTTGGTTGGCGTCAGGAAGGGCATCCAACCATAAAAACTCAGCTTCAGCAGTCCTCATCAGGGCGTTTACGTCTAGACCTGTGTGAAAACATAGGACATAAACATAAAACAAAAATTAATGGATTGGACGATAAAAAGGTGGCTAGTTAGTTAGTAATCTCTGTGAACCAGCGTTGCGAGTGCGTCACTGTGGATAAACTCACTATAAGCCTGCTTGGTGGCTCGGACCAGTTCAAATTTAATCCACAAATGATGACAACAAAACTCTACTTATACTACAACTGGCTCATTAATTCTGCAACCCAGTGAATCAGTTGCAGAGACAGCAGGACTGAGAATGATGCTAAAGTAGGTGTTATGGTGGATCCAGCTTCCTGTGGCGCTTCACGAATTAAATGAAGGAGCAACCCGCACCTCAAATATATCAAGCGATGCTTGCCTCGTGCCTGATGTATTCGGTTGGCATCAGGAAGGGCATCCCCCGTAAAAACCCAGCTCTAGCAGTCCTCAGCAGGGCACACAGTGTCGGACCTAATTGAAAACATGGACATTAGCATCTTCCATCTTCCAGACTCTTAGAGTTTGTTTATTTTTTAAATGTTTCCAAGTATTTCTTGTCATTTTACTAGTAGGAATATGTTTTAAAATTTTTACTGCATTCAGCCAGATTATTTTGTGTTTCATGGTGTATTTAATAGTCATTTTATCATTCTCTTTCTCATGTGGTATATTATGCATTTTTTTGTTTATGATTTATGAGGCAATCAATAAATTGTCATTAATTTGCTGCAAGGGGGGTTAGACATGGGCATATTGCCTTTACGGAGATGTATCTCTTTATGCTTAGCCAGGTAACTTGACACTCTGTTCATTATTTCCTGTATGTGTTTATGTACTGAAGTTACAAATGTGAATAAAAAAAACATAATAGGGCATGACAAAAGGCGGTTAGTTAGTCAGATGTAAAGCGCCCAGTCAGGACATGGTGCTTCCTAAATGGTCCAGGCAAACTAAACAGGTCAGCGAGTAGTGACGCGGTGGTGCAGGCGGCAAGTGGACGACGTACCGCCACATGGCGGAGGAGACGGTGGACAAGTGCGTGGAGGTGTGTGCGCTGCCGGCGGGCAGTGCGTGTGTCACCAAGGGCCTACTGCTGGACGGCGCGCACGATTGGTCACCCACACTCTTCATACGACTCATCCAGGACTTTGGACTGGATAGCACGGTGCGCGCGCTGGGCCACTCAGGCCTGCACTTGAGTGGCATTCAGATACACTTTACTTTTGAATTCCAAAGTTAATACTAAATTCTGTTTTTGTGACTTGGTTTTTGATGATTCTTATTTCAGGTGGCATGCTGATTGGCAGGCTCTTTTAGTGACACTGGCAGGCTCTGTTGAGTGACCAGCAGGCTCTTTTAGTAATACTGGCAGACTCCGTTGAGTGACTGGCCGGCTGCGTTAGTGACTAGCAGGCTCTGTTAGTGACTGGCGGGCTCTGCTAGTGGCTGGCAGGCTCTGAGAGACTGATAGGCTGTGATGAGTGACTGGCAGACTTTTAGTGACTGGCAGTCTCTGCTGAGTAACTGGCAGGTTCTATTGAGTGACTGGCAGACTTGGGTGGCACAGGTGGCGCAACACTTGGCGGAGACGTACGGGGACCGCGCCATCAAAGTGGCGCGCCTGGCGCAGCTCACCGGCAAGCGCTGGCCGGTCGTTGGCACTCGTCTGCACGAGGACTACCCCTACATCGAGGCAGAGGTAGTACTACCACTACATGGAGGATGAGGTAGCGCTACCCCTATATTGAGGCAGAGGTAGGACTACCCCTACATGAAGGCAGAGGTAGCACTAACCCTACATCGAGGCAGAGGTAGTACTACCCCCTACATCGAGGCAGAGGTAGCACTACTCCTACATCGAGGCAGAGGTAGCACTGCACCCTACATAGAGGTAGAATTGACACTACCCGTATATCGTGGCAGAGGTAGCACTACCCCTACATCAAGACAGAGGTAGCAATACCCCTACAGCATGGCAGAGGTATCACTACCCCTATATCGTGGTAGAGGTAGCACTGCCCCTACATACAGGCAGAAGTAGTACTACCCCTACATTGCGCAAAGATAACACTAGTTACCCCTATACTCGCCAGAGCTACCCCTACATACAAGCAGAGGTGACGATCTTACTCAGCCTCAATATTTGCATTATTGCTTTTACAAGGCTGTTTGGTCTCATTTTATCGTTTATCATTTTCCTACCTTTGTCACTATTATATAAAAAATCCCAATATTTGCTCGTCGCGGCTAACATTGATTGTATCATTGAAGATGGCGCTTTCAGGTCATGAATAAATGCAGACTTCCTTCCTTGTGCTTGTAAACTAATCTGCAATGCAGATTGCGACTGCAGTTTCATGTGCATAATGATGACTGAGGAAAGCACGCTCATAGCTCCTGCCCTTCTCGTCACATCTGCATGCGATTGCTGCTCTTCTAGATCATTCCCACAAGTTTGCTGTTTGCTAATGGTGTATGCGGTGTGTAAGCATGCATGCTTGTGCAGGTGGTGTATGCGGTATGTAAGCATGCATGCTTGTGCAGGTGGTGTATGCGGTGTGTAAGCATGCATGCTTGTGCAGGTGGTGTATGCGGTGTGTAAGCATGCATGCTTGTGCAGGTGGTGTATGCGGTGTGTAGCCATGCATGCGTATGAAGATGGTGTATGCGGTGTGTGAGTATGCCCACATGTGCAGGTGGTGTATGCGGTATGTAAGCATGCATACGTATGCAGGTGGTGTATGCGGTGCGTGAGTACGCTGCAACGGCAGTGGACGTGTTGGCGCGCAGAACGCGCCTAGCATTCCTCAACGTGCACGCCGCTGAGGAGGCACTGCCTCGCGTCATCGAGCTCATGGCTTGTGAGCTGGGCTGGTCCAAGCAGCGCGAGAAGGTGAGTCTTTTTTCCTTGCCACTTCTTTTAAACGCTAATAATTTTGACAAAATGCTTCAATTTTCTTTGTCAATTGGCATTTTGGTGCTTATAGGGCTGTTGTTGATGTGTGTAAAATTTCAGGAAAATGTGACAACTTTGACAATCTTTAAGAGAATCCAGTTTCATCAGGACATGGTGTACAATTAAATGGTACTGCTTGCGGTATAATTTTATTACAATCATGTACAGTCAACATGATTGTGCAACTAAAGATTGCGTGATCAATGTGTTCTTGCAGGAAGAATTTGATCGAGCAATGAATTTCTTGAATCGTGAAATGGGTTTGAACCTGAAGAATGACTCTCGAAACATTCCGATCAACTTCACGTTGGATGAAATAAACGCGTACGTCAAGAGGTTCAGAGCACTCGACACAGACAACAAGGACTACATCACCATCTCTGATCTGAGAACTTATTTCAAGGTCTGTTCAACCCTGCTATCTTTGACACGGATCAGTCAGTTTGACACGTGAGTTTGAGTGAAGGACCCGATGATCATGTTCCTTCTAAGGTGCACGGCTGTACGGCCGCGCACAAATTTCAGAGGTGTCGCGCGGAGAAAATAAAAAGCCGCACGGAGAAATGGCTTTGCAAAAATAAAATTCTGCAAGGCTGTTTCAAACAAGGCCAGTTTTGTTGAAACACATTGGAACTAAGTTTATTGTCCTAAAAGGCCACGCAGGAACGATATGACTTTAAATAAGTGCGCACACGACTTTTTTTATCCGCACACACACTTTTAAAATTAGAGGGAACACTGCCCATGATCAGTAATTCCTCCTGCATAGTAGTAATGTTACACTGCAGCAAAGCGTAGTAACAAATGAATCTTCTTGCAAAAATCACTGGCGATCAGTGTAATGCCGTGCCCGAGTTAAAATTCTGATTTGCTTGATTATTTAATTATTTAATATTTATTATTGCACACATGTGCGTGCGTTTTGTGGTTGCATTCACTGCTTACGCATGGGTAGGCCATTTGCAGCTGTGCTTTACCCTATCCATTGCATCCTCTTGTTCTAACTCCTGGCTTTCATATCCTTCTCTGTCAATTCTTTTCACGTCATTTCCAGTCTCCCTCTACATCTTCTCCAATTCACCTCATAATCCATACATGATGCAAATTGGGCTCCATCATTCGGTTTCTAGTTAATATTTTTTACACCGTATTGAATAATTACATTGGTGTAGGGCCTATTATTAAAAGCAGAAAAAAGGACAGGAAATGGGGTTGTAGTGCGAAGCAACGTTTTGAAAACGGGACGATAATGGGTCATGGCAAACCCAACTAACTTATAGGTTGGGACAGTATTGGGAACAGCTTATAAAATCAGGGCGTTAACGGGACAACTATTTTTAGTAGGAGTACTTGCACTCTCTAGATGAAAACCTGTCTCGGTGGATCGTTGTTTCGCCCTTTTGCCTAAAACCGGCCGAGCGACGCGATGAGCAGATCACTAGCAGACGAGCGCAATCTGTTTAATTTAGAACTACACTTTATTTATCGTAGATTAACACTTCAATTGGGAACAGTTTAAAA
This sequence comes from Chamaedrilus cognettii, assembly GCA_034695025.1. Classification (NCBI taxonomy): domain Eukaryota; kingdom Metazoa; phylum Annelida; class Clitellata; order Enchytraeida; family Enchytraeidae; genus Chamaedrilus; species Chamaedrilus cognettii. The sequence continues at coordinate 1,365 of JAQIWG010008481.1, read as the reverse complement.
TCAAAGAAAATTATATACGCAGACTTTCATGCTTGTTGGAAGCGTTTTTTGGTTCTCATCTATTCTACGTTCTTATTTAGTATGCAATGCTGATTAAATCCTAATCTGTTGTCAATTGTTGCATAGAAATCAGGTGAACCAGTGAGTGAGAATCAGCTGCACGCTATCATCAGCGAGGTGGATCTGAACAAAAACGCCCAAGTGGACTTGGGAGAATTCTTACAGGTATTTATATTATTCACCGAAATATATTGGTTTTGTCAGATGGTTAGTTTCTATTACGTGTTATAACTGGAGACACCAATTTTTCTCCATTTCTTAATAAACCATGAAGAGAAGAATTTCTTTTTCAAAATCATTAGTTCAATATCGCAACTGTGCAATTTTCACATGAACTGTTGTAATACTATTAGGTCATTGCACTGGAAGGCGTGTCACATGATTGTCCAGGATCCAGAGAAGACGCAAAAATATCACGATGCTGGACAGATCACCCGCTTCAAATATATGTCTTGTAAACTTACGTTGGTTGCTGGACTGCTGGTGGTGCTGTCCTGTTGTGCTGTTTGATGGTGTCTTGTGGTGCTATCTTGTGTCCTGTGGTGCTCTCCTGTGGTGCTGTCTATGGTGCAGTCCTATGGTGTTGCCTTGTGGTGCTGTCCTGTGGTGCTGTCCTGTGGTGCTGTCCTGTGGTGCTGTCCTGTGGTGCTGTCTTATGGTGCTGTTCTGTGGTGTTGCCTTGTGGTTCTGTCCTGTGGTGCTGTCCTATGGTGCTGTTCTATGGTGCTGTTCTATGGTGCTGTTCTATGATGCTGATGTCATGTTCCCTATGGTTATGAAGGAGTGTAATGTTGTTTGTTGATGAAGGAGTGTAATGTTGTTTGTTGATGAAGGAGTGTAATGTTGTTTGTTGATGAAGGAGCGTAATGTTGTTTGTTGATGAAGGAGTGTAATGTTGTTTGTTGATGAAGGAGTGTAATGTTGTTTGTTGATGAAGAAGCGTAATGTTGTTTGTTGATGAAGGAATGTAATGCTGCTCTGCTGTGCTACAGCTGATGAGCGCGCTCAAGACGGGTGCGGTTGCAACGAGCAGATTTGCCAAGGCTGCTGAGTCGAGCGAAGAATTGGCGCAGTGTATTTCCACTACTCGCAGTGGCGGTGGCCTGTAGACCACCGACAGAAGACATTGTTCGCAATTCATCAAAGTTTAACAGGTGAAGTTGACCCACTGTATAACAATTCACTTGTATTGTACTACTGATAATAAATATCACTAATGCTTGACTAGTAAGTGTAATGCTTGACTACTAAGTGTAATGCTTGACTACTAAGTGTAATGCTTGACTACTAAGTGTAATGCTTGAC
>JAQIWG010008480.1:0-11393 GCA_034695025.1 Chamaedrilus cognettii | reverse complement strand
TATTTCTGTCATCACCCCCCCCCCCCCACCCCCGCTCACGAGTTCTACATAGAAATGAAAAATCCAGGTTCTCGGAAGAGCTAAAGCTCCAACTTATAAGCCAAAATCGCCCCCCCTCCCCTCCAGGATGACGGGCTGGATCCGCCACTGGTCGCCATGGATATAAAATGGAATACCTCTAGAATCAGGGTATCTCGGCCAAATATATCCGTGAATTAGTTGAAACTGAAAGGTTGATTCTACTAAATGTGTGTTGATATAATGAAAGTGAAACTTGGCCAGCTAGGGGCAAGTGGAGGATGCGCAGTGATTAGAGAGGACAGAGAGGATTATGTGAGATGGATGTGTGGTGTGTTGTAGGACAAGCGTCGAAGCAAAGATTTGAGAAAACGGTTAGGTGTCGTATGTGCAACGGACATGGTGAAGAAAGGGAGACTGAGGTGGTTCGGACATGTAAAACGCATGAATGAGGAAGATTTGGTATCAGCATGTAAATATATTAGGGTGGAGGTCAAAGTTTGGAATGGGGGGGGGGAAAGAAAACTTATAGGGAGGCAGTGGTGATGATATGAAGAAGCGTGGCATGAATAGAGAGATGGCAAAGAAACGGGAGTTGTGGGGGAGTCTCATCGTGGGAAACGTCCGACTGTGCTAGCGCGGAATGAGTAAGATTGGATATCAGCAGGGCTTGATCTGCCAGTCGCCAAAATCAGAAAAAAATTGCGCAGTTTGCGATTTTTTTTCCATTTTGTGAAAGCTCTTGGCGAAGTTTTTTATTGATCCGTCGTTCTTAGAGGCTCAGTTACTGGCTCTATGGCGATGAACAAAGCAATAATTTTACGTATTGCAGTGCACCCGAGGAGAACAACTGTGCAAACAAATTTGACGAAACAAAGTATGGCCTGGCGAGAAGAATTCTTTTGTCAAATTTTTGGCAATTTTTTTGCAAGCTCCAGATCAGGGCCTGTCCTCAACTAAGTATGATCCTCAATTAAATATGATCCTCAACTGAATATGATCCTCAACTAAATAGGATCCTCAACTAAGATTGATCCTCAACCAATATGATCCTCAACTAAATTTGTACGATCCTCAACTAAATATGATCCTCAACTATATATGATTCTCAACTAAATATGATTCGCAACTAAATATGATTCTCAACCAAATATGATTCTCAACTAAATATGATCCTCAACTAAATATGATCCTCAACTAAGTATCAATCATATCAGCATGGAAAAAGTGGACGTAAAACGTAAATGATGATGATGATGACACTCAAACATTGAGGGGTTCATACCCCTGATATCATTATTGACGGTCCGACGCCCCCCTCCCCCCCCGCTCCCCGCCCCCCAGGATCGACGGCGCCTTGCAATTAGATTTGTTGCGCTGCCAACATGACAGTTCGCTGTTCGTCAGAATGACTCCCCTCCCTCTCACCCCACCTTTCACCCCCCCTCCCGCTCGATGCATAATAGATCCTGAAACGGCTTCCCGAGAGATGGCCCACAGGCATGATTTGAATGGTAAAGAGCTGCTCACGCGGCGTAGGCTAATTACAGTTGTCTGCTTTACATGGGCGCTGTTTCTTTTATCACGGTTGATGACGATTTATTTAAATTTTGTTCACCGTAATTACAAAACGTTGACTTTTGTAATTAGATGAGGATACTTAGGTGCACAGACAAATGTACCCGAGTTTGACTAGATGACACCAACGAACAGCTTTGATCGGTTGGTTTTGGTGCTGTACGCAGACATCCTGCTGTTTTACAAGATTGCACAAATGAATGCTTGTGATTGATTGGTTGTGGGGCTAACCGCAGACATCCAGCAGTTCTACTACTTGAGGCTTCCTGATAACTGTTTTGTCTGTGGTGCTGTACGCAGACATCTAGAGGATCTACGAGATGAACTCTTGTGATTGGTTGTCTGTGGTGCTGTTTGCAGACATCCAGGAGTTCTATGAGATGACGCTGCTCGACGACTCCAAGTCTAGTCAGCAGAAGACGACGGAGACGCTCCAGATCGTCTCCAAGTGGGAGCACCACCTCTCCATCCTCGGCTCTCAGATGAACATGGAGGTAATTAGTACTAATCGCGCATAAGTGTCGCCAACGGGGGGGGGGGGGGGCAAGGGGGTTGTGGCCACCCCAGAATTTAAGCATGGAGGGACGTAGGGTAATTATCCCTTTAAAAATGTGAGAAATGCATGAACACGGAGGTATCGGGCATATGCATAGCGAGCGGGGGGAGGCAGGGGGGTTGTGGCGTCCCCAGAATTTAAGCAGGGGGACATCATGGTGATTGTCCCTCCAAGAGTGTTAAGGATGGTCCCAAAAATTAAAACCATTGTTGAGAATGATTGTTGAGAAGTTAGGAAAGTAATTGTAAGACGACGCTTGTGCCTCAGAGAGGTTCAAATCTGTCAAATATGAAAATTTGCGAAATATTCGGCGTCCGTGGGATGCATGTAGGGGGGCATGTAGCCTACATGTGTAAATTTGTGATTATCACCGCTCTAGCCGGCAGGGAATATTATTGTTTGCTCTCCTAACGAAGCCGCCTTGGCATTCTAGCTCGCTGTAGCCGCACTGGGGGACGAGGCCATGAGGTTCTCATTAGTTTGACATCAAATCGTGACAGCGTGCATCGGCTTTGACACCAGATTGTTCACGTTTGACGTTAATTTTGACTCGTCTGACCGTCACAGCGAACAGTGTTGCACGCGCAGTGGTGTAACTTTGAACTGCAAAATATAATCCTCGATTTTGATGGCTACGCATCGCCTGTCGGCGGTATTTATGAGGCGGCTATACCTGTTTTTTTATTTTTTCTGCTCTTGCTCATGCGTTGAAATATTGACGTTATGCTGAGTCACAATGACGGGCTGAGTAATTAGGCCATACTTAAGCTTGCAGTGGACACAGCCATTACAGTATTTGTACCCCGGGGTGACGTACTTTTTTCTCTCAGTACCCTTGCATCTTTGTCACGTATTTTTCTTGGACGACTTGGTGAATCTTTCAAAATTAGTATATTCCGCGTATCTTTGAAGTCTTTGTGCACAATTTTTTTAATGAACGGTGAGTTTACAGGCACACATCGCGACAATTCAGAAGAAATTCTAATAAGAGCCTGTAGTACTAAGCATCGTCAATAGAAAATAGGACACAACTAAAACACGCTGCCTACGGGCGACGCATCGAACGTTAAATTATGAGAGCCTATTGTCGATAAATATTTTTCCTTGTGGTAGGAGTTTATGCGACTATCTGTCATCCGAAATCTGGATCCTTCGATTTGGTTTTTACTGGCGTGGCAGGCTAATTACTTTTTCTTTATCTTGTATTCTAGTTTTCCCTGAACCCGCATGTATCGGAATGTCGTTGATTTTTCTATTTTTTGTTGTTTTGGGACGCAGCCGTAGGCCTAGTAATCTAGCAGTGGCCACGTGCACAGAAATGGCCACCTTGACCACTTGTTTAAAATATCTTTTGTGAAAAACACTTGAGGCAATTGATATAAATTATCTAAAAAGAGATCTATTGGGGATATAGAAAAGAAAATTCTTTAGTCAACGGGTTATTAAAAGCTGGAATTGGAGGCCCAGAGAGTTTTGATGTAGATCTATACCGTTAGCTGCTTACAGAGCATGAACAGGACAATACAATTATTTGACTGTTATTAAAAGAAAATATAAAGCTGGATGTGTCAATTTAGAGTAGAAAATATTGTTTGTGCAATCATTGTTGATTAATTTTTCCTCGATAGGATAGAGAATAGGGAACAATGGCTGGTCGTACACAAGCCAAGTACAGCTTTATAAACATGCGCTGTAGGTTAAGTTCCGTTCAGTTGGAGTTGGTTAAATGAAAAGTTCCAGTTGACGGAAGCAGCCAGGGCCTAATAGAGGCAATATTGGACTAAAGAGAGAAATGTACTCCATCGCGGTATTCAAGCAAATCAATGACCAGGTCCAGAATCCTGGATCATGGAACCTGGATCATTGATCATTGATCGAAAATCATGGATCATGGATGTGGATTATGGATGATTCAAAGCCTCCTTTGTACGATGCTTATTTTGCATGCAATTTTGCATGCAACCATGTTAAGAGAATTACAATGTAAAATGTCCTTAACATATTTTTCATGCAAGCCGTGCATGAAACCCAGTTAACAAAATCGTTGTCATGACAACGGTCGTCCGCCCGCCTTAACACGGATGCATGTAAAATTGCATGCAAAATTGCATGCAAAATATGCATGGTTGAAAGAGATCCTAAGATCACGGCTAGCTAGGCTTACATGAAAGCGTACTGCAAAAACAATCTCTGAACCACGAGAATTTAGAATTTTTTCAGTCCAAGGCTTCTGCCCGGTGGCTGAAATTGAGCAAAGCGCCCTTAACCCTGCAACCGCGCATTACGTTGTGAATGTAATTCTCGCCGGACCCACTCGGTCACTAGCGCGAGGATAAATCGTTGCAAACAAACCGAGCCCTCGGCTTCATACACTTGAGTCCCTGTTGCTCGAGGCATTGAAACTGGAAGATGGATGGATGAATGCTCGTTGCAAGGCGAGGTTTTGAATCAGGCAGTGGCGAAAAAATTGGGAGGGGCTACGCCCCCCGGTTAGTAGCTTACTGTAGTCTTAGGAAAAATATTGTGTATACGTTAAAATATCCCGTGGGGGATATTTTTATCTTTTTTGTGCGTCGTAACTGCCCTGAATTTTTTTTACCTACGTCAAAATTAATGCTCAAAGTGAATGATTTTTCTGTCCAAAGGAGGAGGGGCTTGGTGGGGGGCTTTGCTAAATGTAGCTGGGGGAAGGGCTTGATCTCCATATGAGTTGAAACCTCACGAAGTGGAGGTAGAGGGTAGAGAAAGATTTTAAATGGTACAGGGTATAAGATTTTTGTAGGAGAAAGGGGGGGTCGGACCTAAGAGCTATAGGGGGCATGGATTATTTACAGTAGTGCAGGGATCTAGGCTTAGTCGAATTCAACAGAAAATAAAAAAAATAAAAAAAATAAACCGATCAGACAGACATTTATGTAAAAGCATACTTATTCTATTATACAGCTCCTCCCTTAAATTGTACACAAGATCTGCGGAGAGTAAATCTGACCCATTTTGAGGTCAGAATTTCAGACAGAACTAGGGGCGATGATCAAATAAGCTAAAGTTGGGTTCAACCCCCCGCCTCCTTCAACAAAATATAATAGCCGCCCGGGTTAGAACCATGGCGTATCCCTTCGAGCTTAGTCTGCAGACTTTTTTTCTTTTTTCTTCGAGCAGTACAATGAGTGGGCAGCGTGAAGTGGTCAGCTGTACGCCTATGATATTGTATGCTTGATGTACAAAGTAGTGGTAGTGGGCCACTTTTGATAAGCAGAACTGGCCCTGTGGGATGAATGGGAAGTCTGCGCAATGGTATTTTAGGCCCGTAATACGCCCTCGGAATTAGTTTAATCGGAATAAAATTTGATTTAAAAGGAATACCAAAGGAACCAGTGTATGCCTCTAACAGTCTGACAAGCTTGCTATAAAACAGCCTACATTCTAAATCTCTGCGCTGTGTGGTCTTGGCTATTCAACTTAATACCTGACAAATTATCAACTGCACCATGCTACGTGTGACACGCCTGTATATAGTCCCCTGCTAGCTATTGTAACTTATTAATACCGCAAACGCCTTGAACATTGTGTGTTAAAGGCCCGGCGAGCACCTAGCAGTGGTGCTATAGACAAATCAGTCACTGTATACACGATGATTTGTCCAACACCACTGCCTGATAGCCGCCGCCGGTGTCTCAGCGTACGCGCAGTGTACATGTATCTCGCTCGACTCGGGCATGCATGAGTGCCAGGCCTCGTGTCTTGACAAGATTGGCAAGGTGTATGGAGGCAGTAGGCGCTGTCTCACGCACAGCGGATGATACCCAGCTATCTGTTGCCTGCTCAAAACGCTGCTAAGGGGATGAGCTCCACGCTGTAATTATGGGCGTTAGGACTATACTGTTACAGCAACAGCCCACGTGATAATTAACTCACGAAGTTTGTTCGCGAGTTTAGCCTACCTTTTTTGCTCGCGCGAAAAAATTGACCTTGGACGCCTCCAATTTTTTGATTACGATTCAAAAAATTTCTCAAACTTTTTTGAGGCGGTTTTCATTGCATTTTTTTCGTTAATTTTGTTTCCATCAAGATCGACGTACCTTTGGACACTATCTCCTCTGAAGCCGTAAAACATAAAATTTTTCTAATCTTCTTCTCCTTCTCCTGCTTGTTCTTATTCATTGATTGTGTCCCGTGGTGTTCCATTCAGAAGTACTACGTGCCTGTGTCCTCCTCCCTGCCCCCTCCCCCCCTCCCGGCCGACACGAGCCCTCGCTACACCCCCCTCCCCACCAACCGCACCTCGGACCACGCAGGCGGGCCCTCTCCCTACGAGCAGAACAACGTCGGCTATCAGCAGCAGCAGCAGCGGGCGCAGCAGCAGATGCCAGGACAGTCCGGAGTCAGTTCGAGGCAGTACCAAGGCCCGTCTCCACATTCTCAGGTTGAATAAATTACAGAACTATCAAAGGTTAAACCTGAACAGCAGCTGCGCGACTAGTCTATTTTTAGAATTATAAAGAAATGGTTGTTTAAGGGTTAGGCTACGGTTAGAGTTAGATTTAATAGATATCTTTATTTCATTACAATAGTGTGTAAACAAAAACTTAACAATATTTAAATTAAGGTTATTCCCAGGTGAAAGCCTGAGATGTTATATACATGTACATTGTACATGTATATCCAACTATATATTAGATATATATGAATTGCATGCAGATTTATGATAAATCTTATGATAATTTATCGAAACTGTTAATTTATCAAAACAATTTTTTTATGTATAGTTACTGTCTGTGGGTTGGGAAACTGATCGGTGGCATAGTTATTATGTACCATTGCAGTGTCTGACTTTCTGAGAAAAATATTGAACAATTTTTTGCACATGACTATCAACCCTCCTCTATTGATGTAGATAATATAACGCAGCCCTCCGATTGGCTGCAGACTCACGCCCCGACTTAATTGGTGCAAATAATATAACGCAACCCTCTGATTGGCTGTAGACTCACGTCCCGCCGCCTTCCTTCAACTCGTGCTCCGCCTCCAACCCACTTTACTCGAGCGTGATTGGTCAGGCGACGAGCAGCCCACATCTCGCTGATTGGTCGGCTGGGGGGGGCGGGTCGGGGGACGACGGGGGGTCACGGCTGTCAGCGGGGGGGCAGGGGTCCCTGGTGCACCAGTCCTCCCTACCCGGGCAGCCTGCACTCCAGCGGCACCCGGTGAGTCCCCCTGAAAATGTCTTAACCTGGATTTAGTGACAAACTGTTTGACAGCCATTAATATTTTAGGAAATTTTGGAATCTCAGACTAAAGCTCGTAATACAGTCCGTAGAGACGAACCAACTAGAGTCGTATGAAATAGATCGCTGAATAGAATGCAGTATTGCACACAGCGCCTTTCTCACTTCCTTCTTCAACCCAAAGAAATTGTGTGCTTTTGAAACGTTCTGTAGCATCTTTGCTTCTTTTGGCGTGTTTCATTTTGAGTGTCGTTAAACACCGCTGTTAATACCGAACCTAAATTCTCTTTTCTGATTGTGTCGTACAGTAGTTACATTGCCGGTATGCTGCTCTATTCACCCGCTGCAGGCCGGGGAACAAAGAATTGGCTCGCAGCTCAGAGCTCCGCCCCGGGAGCGTCGTAATCGGTGACTAAAGAAGGGGGAGCGGTTCCGTGCCGGCTCTCTTGCGCAGAACCGGACTGTATAATAGTTTTTGTGCTACACACGGTCCCTAAACTACAAAAGCAAACGAAAAACCGAAGCTTATCTCCGCAATATTATGAATCGCATTAGGAGGCTATTGTACGTCCTTCCATCATGTAGCCTATTCGATTTCGTATTCCTGTCATGTTCGGAGGTGGGAAGAAAATGCGACATCGGGGCGGCTGACTGTGTTCGCCGGTAGGCTATACGCCTTCCCTCCCGGGCAGCCCTTCATGTTTTATGTCCTGCAACCGGCCGGACTGCAATCATTAATTATGCACGGCTGGGCCGCTGGCGCTGAGAAAAGCCTCCTTTCGCTAGTCGCCGAGTATCCTCTTCCTCCCAGCTGCAGCAGCAGCAGCAGCAGCAGCAGCAGCAGCATCAGCAGAATCTGAAGCAGCAGCAGCTGCAGCAGCAGCAAAAGAAACTGCAGTGCACTGGATGTACAGTTTCGGAACCGGACTGAACTGCTGATGATATTGTCAATTGACTTTCTGTGACGTGGTATATCGTACTGTATTTGTGCATCTTGTCAATGACAGCTGCATTTCTGTTGTGTAGTAGTCGTAGTTCATAGATTAATCTAATTTGTGTCGAGCGGATACACATATGATATAATTGCAGATGCTACTCTCAAGGGTTCTACAATTGCAAATGCTACTCTCAAGGGTTCTACAATTGCAGATGCTACTCTCAAGGGTTCTACAATTGCAGATGCTGCTCTCAAGGGTTCTACAATTGCAGATGCTACTCTCAAGGGTTCTACAATTGCAGATGCTACTCTCAAGGGTTCTACAATTGCAGATGCTGCTCTCAAGGGTTCTACAATTGCAGATGCTACTCTCAAGGGTTCTACAATTGCAGATGCTACAATTACAAATGCTACACTATTGCAGATGCTGCAACTGCAGACGCTACAATTGCAGATGCTAAAATTGCAGATGCTACGCTATTGCAGATGCTGCAACTGCAGATGCTACAACTGCAGATGTTACAATTACAAATGCTACAATTGCAGATGCTACAATTCCAGATGCTACAATTGCAGATGCTACACTATTGCAGATGCTACAATTGCAGATGCTACAATTCCAGATGCTACAATTACAAATGCTACAATTGCAGATGCTGCAACTGCAGATGCCACACTATTACAGATTCTGTTGTTATTCAGAATGCGTCTTCTTGATAAATCACATTTCTCAATTATGCCGCGCAGTGACCCAGGGTCTGGACAGTCGCCTAGGTTAATGTTTGATGCTAGAGCCTCGACAGCAGACTTGCGAATACAGATGTTGCTTCGTTACAAATCAGTTTTCAATTTCTAGATCTAGCCGATATCACAACGACACGTCGCAACGCTACACGTAGTCACTGGCAATGCTGCTGCACCCAACTGCTGCAGCTGCTGGAACTTGCTGCAGCTGCTTCCGATAAACAAAGACTATTACAGTCCGGTTTTGTGTGGAAGAGGGCCGCCACGGAACCGCTTCGCCTTCTTTAGTCGCCTTTTACGACTCGCTCGGGAAGCTCTGGGCTGCAAGCCAATTTTTCGTTACCCGGCTTGCAGGGGATTTCTGTTGCTGCGACTGATGCCGCTGTTATTGCTGCATCTGCTGCTGCAGATATACTGCAGCAGCAGTGCAGCGTCTGTTGCTGATGTTAACTGTATATCATAGGTCTATTCTCTATATCATAGACATTATTTTATACACTCTATCTCTTGTGTATCATATCTACATCGGTCCTATCTCTCCGCGATATATATCATACATGTATCCGCCCATGCATCCCTGTATCAGCATGTTGGCCAGTAGGTGCCCATCCTCCGGGTAATGTCGGCCCGAGTCAACATTGACTTGTCCACCGCTAAACAACCTCATATCCCGGCCGCCTACTTGGATGTTCGTATCCATTTTGTGACCAGTCACGTTATGCAGTCACCTACACACCAAGATTACTCACCTCCATACGTTACGTCATACAGGCCTATAAAATCATCTTACGTAGTATATTATCTATAGTTAGCTCTGACATAGACGTAATCATGCCTGGCATAAACGCTGTATAAATTTCTGATAATTATCACTCGACCAGCATAATGTTTTATGGCCATTTGGATCAGTACACTCTGCAACACTGTAGATTTATATTGGAAGGCTTAGAGCACTCAACCTTACTTAACTAACCTCACTTTTAACCCCAGCCATGTTTGGCAGGCAACCTGATTTCATTGACAAAGCACCTAATAAAAAACTACCCAAAACCGAACATATCTAGTTGCCTAACAAAAGAGACAAAGCGTCCCAGATGCGGCAACTTGATTGCATAGCATATTTATTTGTTATATATCGAGGCGCTGTGGTGTAGTGCTAAGGCGTTGGACTTCGAGTCCAGAGGACCAGGGTTCAAGTCTCCGCGTCGGCAACTATGAAACCATGCGTTACAGACCCATCAGCAAGGCTGTTAAACACACTAGTGTGTCGCTAGCTGATAATCATCGTCCAGAGTAATTTATTATTCTGGTTGGCGACAGGAAGGGCATCCGGCCGTAAAAACCCAGCTCCAATATAAACGTGCTAACATGGACACGGCGTTACAGACTTGCCTGTAACGCATCAGAATGGACGTCAAAAACGACGATGATTACTATTATTATTATGGAGCCATATTGGTCCGCTTACAGAAGTTTTTGCTTACAGGGAATATTGCCTTAAGCAACTGTCCAATCTAGTCTAGGTAACGTGCATGTACATCCCCAACGCTTAACTGCAAACGAGACAAATCTGACGTTTTTGGATGCAAATATATCGGCACGGTCACGAAATAGACGCGAACATCCAAGCACTCACACGGCTATCTCTTCAGCCCCTGGGTCCCGGGACTGTGTGTCCATTTGTGCGTATTAGTTCGCTCTCCAGAGGATAGCACGCCCGGATTGCAGCTAACTAGCAGCTGAGATGTGATTTTTGTACAACGGGGAGGGGGAGGGGGGCGGAAGGGGGCGGATCACCAATGTCTTCACACTCATACAGTGTAGTGTAGAAATTGTTCAAATTTGAGTATTTTAGTCATTCTTGTTTTAGGGTTAGGTTCGGGTGAAATTTCGGCTTTCGCTGGTATTTTTTCATAGATTCCACCCAGTGGTTCAAAAGTTTTCGACAATTTAAAATTAGCCTTCGTTTTAGCCTTTCTGTGTATCACGAGCGTCGTACTTTTTGTGGTAATGTTTGCGTTGATGCACATTGAAGTCAAAAATAAACATAAATATATTTAAAATAAAATTATTTTCAACTTTCTGAAGGGTCTCACTTTTTGTTAGTATCAGTTGCAAACACGATCACCGTTGGTAAGATGACAAATGGAGCAACTTTTTCACGCAGAACACCCAATCATGTTTTTAATGTTCGGCAAATCTCCTCCATATAACAAATCGACCATTTGGCTGAACAAGCTAGCGGAGATAGCATCTCTGGGAGATAGGCTCTGCGGGCGGAACAGGACTGACATAAATTTGGGGGTTTGAGAAAGTGGTTGGGGGGGGGGGGGGG
>JAQIWG010008479.1:0-11394 GCA_034695025.1 Chamaedrilus cognettii | reverse complement strand
ATTCAAGCAAACGATGTTTTTCCATCTCCGTTTGCATGACATATTCTTGGTGCGTTAAAAGTGCAATATACATACAATTCTAGTTCACCCAAGCTTGAAGTGAGACCGGAACCTGGAAAAAGTGTTGTGCCTGTTAGCTGAATAAGTTATCAAATCTGTACATACATGCATGAAGCAGTTTTATTTGTATCTAGGTGACGACCTATTTACTGGACACGTCACAGCTGCTGGAGGAGGACGACACTTACCGTTCCTCGCTGGAGATGGAGCCCCGCACGGCCCGATCCTCCATAGGACAGCTTGGACAGTCGGCCACCTAAAGCTTTGCACCTGCTGCAGCTTATCCATACACCTCTTCTTCTTCAGTATTCTGCAACATGGCCAGGGCCGTAGACCCTGCCATGTGGAAGGGGGATTTGGGGGGTTTGGGGGTTAAAATCCCCCCCCCCCCGAAATTGGAAAAAGAAGTCTGTTCTTGACATAGAAAGTGTTTTTTTTCCCTTTGAAATTAATGTCTTCCCACAATCCCTAAATTTATAAAGTTCACTGCGATAGTGAAATAAGAGTCTAGAACTGCTAATAATAGCCTCAGAAATGTCTGTCAGCACCCCCCCCTAGGTCGTCAGAAACCCCTCTGTTGTCATTTCTACCAAGCAGGAAAAATTTAAGCCTCCCCTTAATGAAGTCAAGCCTACGGCCCTGAACATGGCAGTCTTTGGCATCCAAACTTTCAGCCTTGCCGATCTTCAGCCCTTCTCTCTATATACGATTCCTTCTCAAGCATATCATCAATCATTCCTATACGTTTTCAATTCAGACCTGTCACCTTAATGAATGGTTGTAGGTAGCACTAGGCCTCCTTGTAAATATTTGACATTGTGTATTCTCGTGTTTTCTTGCGTTTTCATTTTTTATTATTGTTTCATTGTGTGCTGCTGTGATGTGGAGAATTGTATAAGATTGTAACGTGTTATGTAACGCCCCTGCAGCGCTATCAGCCAATCATGTGATCAGATACATTTCTATTTGCAGCATCCATTGGCTAGCGCACGATGCAGGAAAGTTGACAGTATTTTTTCGGCATGCTCTTTGCAAATATTTCATGCTATAGCCTCATGCAGCATAATGCTCGCTATTATGTTACTTAATATGAATGCTATGCTAAAACGCTGACAAGTCTAGGCTCATGCCACAGCAGTGTTGAAAGTATGAAATTGATGGTGGGGATAACTCACACGCTCCGAGGCTCTCATTCTCTTTCTGTGTCCCCAAAAATTTCTAATCCAAGTTAAACATGCACTGCAGAGAGCAAGATCCGACGTGTGTGATGCTAGAAAGTTTTAGCGAGCTCAATTAACTAACCAGATCTTTGAGCTCGTAACATGATGAGCTCAAATTGATTGTAGTCACTCGTGTTGGATACCGGTATGCTTCTTGGATCTTTTTATGGGTGGTCAAATTTGATGCCCCAGATCGCAGAGCCCCAAGTCCTTTACACAAACTTTGGGGCTCCATGACTCCGAGCCTCAGAGATCCTCCCTACTTTAACCGCTGAGATGTTATCTCTGTAAAACTTGATAAATAAGGGAAACCCGCCATGGATTGTGTACAGTATGCAGTGTTAATCGGCAAGTCTAATGTCAGCAAGGGTATATTTCCTTATTCCAAATTGAAGATTTAATTCTTAGATAAACTTTCTTACATTGAAGTTTATGCGCGAAGTCATCATTGTTTAGAGCGTCGTACATTATGTTGAACATTGAATTAAGCTTTACTCTTCTGTGTCACGTACGTTTGTCCTCAAAGTTTGCTGAATGTGTGGTTTTTGTGCTCAATTTAACTGTTTTTGGCATTTTCGCCGTTGTTAGTATTGTTTACTTACTTTAAGGTAGGTTATTGTTAGAAATCAGTATGTTATTTATAAATATTTGTCATGTGTTGCATGCATTTGAAAAGTGTTTTGTTGTGTGGTGCACCAATTCCAGCTCAGAAATGAGAATCCTGTACAGGAAACGCTCAAACTACAAGCTCAAACAAGCGAAAATAAATAAATACTTAAGTCACTGGAAAATGAAAGCTCATAGTTCACGCAGTTATTTAATTGTCGCTTCTTTGTCTCAATGCTCTATAATCTCCCATTATGATATATTACAGTTTTCTAATATGCAGTTCAGCTAGTTTTGAGACACTGTTATGCTAATTATGATTTATGTGATATTTTTTGAGTTTAAAGCATTTTGTTTGACATTCATTTGATTTTAGTGCTGCACAACAATCGATCAACTAGTGTGGGATCAGTATTTGAGGGATTGAACGAGAGACGGAGAGAGTGAATGAGAGAGTAGGCTATTTCACTGATCGATGCGAACAGAAGAGATTAATTCAATAGATATATATTATATATATTATGTTCTAAATATTTAAAAGATTTTACTCTGACAAGTATGACATGTAATTAAAGAGTAGTGGGCCTAATTGTTAGTGTAATTTGGATTCACTATTAGCTATCGGAGCAGTATGCTATCATATTCGTGAGTGTTTACAGATGTGCATCAGATATTATTAGTAAACAATGCTACAGTACGTAGGCCTAACATATATGTGTTAAGTGTAGCCAAACTGGTGCATAAATAATGATATATCAGTCAATGTTGTATTGAGATATATATTTTTACTGCTGACCGTAAGATACGCGTAGACCTGTATATGTATGTAAGTATGTTGCCAATGTTTGGTACGAGTTTGTCAGTTTTGTAACGTGTGTTCTTGCGTAACTTGCTCCATGTAATGCATGCTATATATAATATAACTTATATAAGAATAATAATCGGATTTGACGTCAATTTTCTTGTCCATGTTAACACAAATTAGACGTTTTGATATTGGAGCTGAGTTTTTACGGCCAGATGCCGTTCCTGTCGCCGATCAGAATAAAAAATTACCCTGGACGATGATTATCAGCTAGCGCCACTCGCGTGTTTAACAGCCTTTCTGAAGGGCCTGTAACACTGGCTTCATAGTTGCCGGGGCTGGGACTCGAACCCAGGTCTCTGGACTCTCTGTCCCACTCCTTAATCACTGCACCACAGCGCCTCGCTTTAAATGGGTAAAAAGTCCGATCGGCTTGCGTGGGCCATGCACTTTTAGTCAACAGAACTGGCGCTGTGGTAAGGAAAAAGTGGTGCGTGTATACTTTTCAAATAAATTTTTGGTCGGTTATTGAACGAACAGTTTAGAATGGTATTATGACAATAATTCAAATAATTAATATCACATTGTCATGTACACTAGACCTGCTAGCCATTAATTTTGTATAGATCTCTTCTTTAATTATATTTCTCCTGTTGTCTCCGTTGAAGTTGTATTTTGGAGATCAGAATTTGCAGAATCTATCGCAGGTCTCTCTAGCATTAACCTAGGTTTTTCCAACTCGGATTTATTTTTAGATAAATCAGTGGTTAGTTAACCATTGATTAAATTAATCCAAGGATTTATGCCATCGGGTTTCTCAGTCTTAATCCTCTCTGTTAATTGTTTTATGATAAATCCGTAGATTTAGGCCAGTTCGCTAACACCCCGATAGCTACGGATTTAAATCATGGATTTAATTAAACCTGCAATTCGCTTAATCGTTGTCGGAGAAACCCAAAGACCGTTAACCCACCATTATCTAGAGGCTAAATCCTGAACCACGCTAAAGCCGTGTTGAAAATACTAGCCCTAGATCTTTGTTACAATAGTAACACATACATGTAGGTTAGCTAGTAGATTGAAATAGTTGCAATTATTTGTGGCAGTTAGCCTAATTTATTTTCAGCACAAATTGTTATGACCTCATGCTGCAGAATTTTACTTGAATTCTATATCCTCGACATGAGAGTTGTTTTAAGTGCAACCAGCTTATTCCGATGGTTCAATGTTACAATGTCGTTAGGTTACACTGTTCAAATCCTGCAAGGTATCATCGTCATCACAACTGTCTTGTTTTGCGTGTTGATATTGAGCCGTATCTGTTATTCTTCTTCAACTTATTATATTCAGTGGTTAAAGTGGGCCGGATCCCGCCGGGTCTCAGATCTGGCACCTCATATTAGGGACCCGCCGCCTCAAATGTGGGACCCGGCACTTCCAATCTGAGACCCGGCACTTTCAATAATATTGGGATCCCGTTCCAGAAACGAAAGACCAGAATCACTGACATTTGCAGTAGGCTAACTTGCTTAGCCTAGACCATGTTGAGGGATCTGCATGACAGAGCCGCTCATGCAGAGCCGCTCTTCAGAGCCGCTCTGAGCGACTCTAAGCCGCTCAGAGCCGCTCAGAGCCGCCCAGCGCCGCTCAGAGCGGCTCAGAACCGCTCAGAGCATCAGAGCCGAAAAGCCGCAAAGCCGCTGAAATATCCTACTACTAAATCCTAGGGATTACGCACTCCTAAAAGGCAAAGAAAAGTATTTATTTTGCCATTGTAACTTATTTGTCGTTTTTTTTAAAATGCTCTATAATTTTTGAACGTTTGTGATTGTTTCCTTGTAGGACCGTAGACTGCAGATGGTGGGGGGGGGGGAGTGTGTAGTTTGTAGTCGGCCTAGTTTGACTTGATTAACAAGGACCATTACAGTCCGGTTATGTGCAAGAGAGCTGGCACAGAACGCTCCCCCTTCTTTAGTCGCCTTATGCGACTCGCCCGGAGAGCTCTGGGCTGCAAGCCAATTGAATCCAACTGAAGCAAGCCAATTGAAACTCACTGAAACTGACAAAAGAGCTTTTTTGTCTTTGACATAGTCAGTTTTTCAAAAAAGCTCAAACCCACCCCCCAAAAAAATTTCAACCTCTTTAATTAATGTGAAATAAGGACCTGTGACTGTCAAAAACAACAAGCACTGGCAATTACGGCCTCAAAAGTTTTCGTCAGCACCTCCCCCCACCCCCCGCTATCGAGCGACCAAAGTCAATCCCCGAAATGAATTCAGCCTACAGCCGTGTTTCATTGAATTCTGTCTTGAAGATCTGTAGATTTGTTTTTAATTGTTTTGATCGATTTGAAGCACGATATTTCTTGTTATTGCTCCATTTTGCTGTGTTTACTGCTAAACGCATACGAGATCTAGGCCTACATAGTAATAGTTTAGTGGGACCTTTTTAACATGGTGAAACCCCCAAAAAGTTCCGTCACATTTTTTACGCACTCCTACGCGCCATTATAATGTCGTAAGCTGATGTAAAGGCGCCTCACAGGGGGAGGGGGGAAGAGGGCAAATGCCCCCGGAAAGTATGCCCCCAGAAAAAAAATTGATTTTGCCCCAAGTATATTTTGAATAATTGAAGACGGGGGCATTATTCACAGTTTTAGCATTATGTGCTATCGAGTTTGAAAGTCCCAGTCCGTTTGAGAATAGCTTCCAAGTGAACATACATGTACAGGTGCATGTTATGAATGACGTAGAAAATTTCTGTCAGCACCGCCCTCCCAGCTCATCCCCCCCCCCCCCCCCCCCCCCCCCCCCCCATCCCCGGTCGTGAGCTCTGCACTGGAGGGAAAAGTCTCGTGATATTGGAGTGGATGAAATTTCTTTGTTCCCCAGAATGCGAATAATGGATCGAGCATTCTGAGCAATATTGAACTGTAGGGGGCCTACGTGTACACATTCCTTCCCCGTAAATGAAGCTTATGAACCTCGAACAAATAATTGATTTCTTGTTAGACCCCTATAATACTAATTTTCTTTCGCAGGCAAACTTTTTAGCGGACAATAATTTAGCATGACGTCATTATTCAGAAATTATGGTGTTCCAAGAGGTAGGCCACATTGGTAGGCACGATAGGCCTTGGACATTTCGGCTAAACAATTCACGCCTTACTTTGATCATAAGCCTGTCTGGCCTATTCCGCATTAGATATAATCTAGTCTAAAGCGCGTGTGTTATATCGTTCTAAAGGAGTTATCAACTTGCTATTGGGCCAACAAGCCTTACAACACCGACAGGCTTAACTTAAGCCTAAATGTCGCGCATCTTAAAAGGATTATTGGAACCTGCACGCATAGACTGGGCTAGATTTAAAAAAAATTCGTAGGACAACGTAGCCTATAGCGTATGGGCCTAAGCTAATGGTAGTCTGTGATCAGCCAATAAAGCAGTAGGACTACCGAACGAAGCCTAAAATGGTATGAAATTTGTAGCATCCTTTTTTACAATGTACAAAGATCGTTTGATTTGATTTGATTTGAATGTATCTGAGAAGCCTGTAAGCTTATTGCTAACGAGTCCAGATTATGTAGGTGTACATGCATAGCCTAAACAACGATGCCTACAGAAACTGGACTTAATACAGACAAAGCAAGCTATTTTTGCCGAAGCGTCAGTGTGGCAGTATCGTCCCACTACAATGTTACAAATAAAGTCGTGCTTCTAGGACGATGACCTCATTGCTACTCTCTGTTCTATCTAGGCTACACCCTGAGCTAGATCTGCCTACAGAGCTGCTACTTTGCTATCAAACCCAAAAATACAACGTTTAAGAAAACATAAAGGCTTATTTACACTGTACAAAAAAGTCATGCATGACAAAAGCTAAATACTCTGCAATCCTTGACCTATACATAGTTTTCACTTAATAATAGGCTGTACTGATAAAAAATAAAATAATCACATGAATGAACTTGACGCATGCATAATGCTATTAAAATCCAAGTCTACAGAACAACGTCATCCAAGTCCGGACCCAGATGATCTTCCCCCGGCAGCGTGCCCCGAATCGCTGCTGCGTTGCCCCGTTGGATAGCGATATCCAGACGCTGTCGTACGAACGACGTTGAGCGCGCTTCTCCTGTCAGAGAAGCGATTCGTCCTAAAAAAAAGCTTGTTGAATTTTTAAGATCAAATGTTAACCGAGTTCAATTGCGTGGTAAATGATCGGTGCTGTCTTGTAGGAGAATCCGGATCTATTATGGAGCAAGTTGAAGCCCGTCCCTTCTCCCATGTCTGTATGTGAACGGCTCTAATGTTGTACTGAAAGTATCATTGAAATAGATTGATACGAAAATAAGATAGGTTCTTAACACCTCGCGGTTAAAAAATGACGGAACGTTTTTCTTTGAGTCATCTTAAACTTTTTATTCACATTGTTCACATTAATTTTGGACATTTTTCTCCGTTCGAGGTTTACATGACCCACTAAAATCTTGGAGGATCCATTTATCCGCAGTCTCCCAAATTTTAGACCGATCTAGACGAATATAGGCCTAAACAAATTTGATGCATGCGTGAAAATAACTGCCGCCTGCAGAAAACTGTTGTTGTCTAGCATCAAGTATCCATCCCATAGACATATGAGCGTCGATCCTTCAAATTCTTCAATTGCCCAATCTTATCATTATAGGCTTATTTTTCTGGGCTTTGTTAGGATTTTGTTAGGATTTTGTTAGGATTTTGTTAAGATTTTGTTAAGATTTTGTTAGGATTTTGTTAGGATTTTGTTAGGATTTTGTTAGGATTTTGTTAGGATTTTGTTAGGATTTTGTTAGAATTTTGACCAGATTGTACGTGATATACATGAATATTAATGTACTTGGATATAATTTTGTAGCAGAATGCATATTGTGCCATGATGTTGACCTAGTGCTTTTTATTTATTTTTACAATACATGTGGCTGTGGCTGTCATTGTAGCATAGCTGTCTTCATTTGAAAGGCTCTACCACGCTTAATTAATTAGCTTACTTGCTTATTAATTAGCTTAAATAATAATTAATTAGCTTCATTAGCTTACTGCAGAGTGCATCTGAAGTTGAACTGAGTCATTCGTTTTATTGTGATATTATCCTGCGCGCGTCATTGTGGTCTATTTGTGTCAACAATGAATAAAAGTGAATGAACAAATTATTGTAAAAGATTTTTGGCCACATTCATATTCTTCTTTCTATATGGTGCTGATTCTGTCATCTTGTTTATTTATTTATTTTATTCATTTTATCATTTCTATGTTATCTGCTATACTATTGATTTTGTGATTTTTTTTGATAGTTTAGCACAGTGTGTGGAGCACTAATACTATATACAGTCCGGTTCTGTGCAAGAGAGTCGGCACAGAACCTCTCCCTCTTCTTTAGTCGCCTTTAACGACTCGGCCAGTTAGCACTGGGCTGCAAGCCAATTCCTTGTTCCTCGGCTTGCGGGGGTTTGATGAAATTAAGTTTAAACGTAAAAATTAAAATTAAAATGTTGTGATTTTGACCAGATTCTCCTCATATTCTCCAACACGAGTGACGACCAGTGCGTGGCACTCGCCGACGCGGCGAAGCAGGGCGGCTACAAGGTCGACAAGGTCGTGAACGTCGCATCCGCGGGCAAGCTCATCCACACAGGGCACCACAGCGTCGCCGTCCTCGACAGTCGACCGGGTTCGACCAACCTCGAGGACTTGGAGCTCGAACGATTCAGGTTTGGTTTTTTTGTAGTTTTATGGACCGCGTGCAGCACAAAGACTTGCACAGTCCAGTTCTGTGCAAGAGAGCCGGCACAGAACCGCTCCCCTTTCTTTAGTCGTCTTTTGCGACTCGCTCAGGAAGGTCTTGGCTTGCAGTCCAGAGCTTCCTGGGCTGCATTCTTTGTTCCAATTGCTAGGCCAATTCCTTGTTCCCCGGCTTACATGCAGGGAGGCAACGCAACGGGTGTAGCTACATGTAACCGTTGCAGGTGTCGCAGGCTTTACTCCAAAGTTTTTGTACAAGTACGCATTTTTTCCACTTTTTTTTCTTTTTATTTCATGATTTTTCTAACTTTACATAGTCATTTCCAGCCCCCAGAAGATTTTTTCTTTCCGTTGCCAACGCTGAATTGGGGTGGAGGGGAGGTGGTTGGAGACGGAGTTTTTTTTCAAAGTTACTACGGCACGTCAAAGCCAATACTTGTCTCTGCTGAGAAATCTACTGTTTCAAAAACATTGCGTTTTCTTTTCTGAGATGAGGCAACAGTGCGTGTTCATTTTTTTTCATTTATTTTGCCCTAGAGAATAATCCTTGTATTGCTTCCGCGGACACAATTCCTGTTTATAACTGTCCATTGCCTGATCTACAAGTCCACATCTCCGGCTTTGCACACTATAACTCAACTTTCCTTATACCCGTAATGTTAGATTCCGAATTTATACCTCTATGCTAGGTTTTTTTCTATGCTTATTAAGTTAGGCTATTGATCGAAAGTCACTCTTACATTAAGAACTGAAGTACAGATTCTACGGGTTTCGATATCTGGTGTGATGCTTTTTTTTTTGCATTCGTTTGCTCTCTTTCTATTTAAATATTGTCGACTCTGCTTTTGGTCTTTTCTGAATTGTCTTTCTTTTTGGTCTGTCAGTTGGCAGACTGCATAGTTGTTTGCAACACTGGGCTTTTTTTATCATTCAATATTTTAGAGCTGATACTATTTCTGCCTGTCTGTTTCTTCTTTCTAGCTTTCTGTTGAATTTTCTTATTCTCAGCTTCGTCAGTAAGAAGTTTAAGAATGCAAGCAGCCATCGGTGCTCTTTGGCCCCAAATAGAGTTAGGTCCTCTTGCCTCAGTTTATCATCAGAAACATACCAAAGGTATTAAATATAAATTCATTCGTTTAAACGAATTAAAAGTGCTTAAATTAGCTATTTTCAACCCAAGTCACGGTAATTCGTCCACAATCCAAATTTAATTTAATCGTATTGTACGCAATTTAAATAGAGTAGCGCATATTTCCATACGCCGTAATGCTTTGCGGACCGTACGCTATTTCGGTCACCATTATAAGTTTGGTCCTTATTTGAGCAATATTACTAAGCGTCTCAGTGCATACATATGCCTAGATCTATTTTTATATCTGTTTGTTATTCGATCTCTCATGGTAAAGTTGTATAGCTATGCGTATGCGTTGATCAATTTTATGTCTGTTTGTTATTCGATCTGTATGATAAAGTTGTGCAGCTATTCGCTAGTTTCGCTCGTCTGTTTCGTAGAGCCAAGGTACTCACCGCCATCCCGAAGAGTGTTCTTCTCCTGGCTATTCTACCACATACGTAAGTAGTACTACGATTCAGCCAAAGCATTCGGAACCGCTATTACTGAAGTATATTTTATCATGTTTTAGAGCATAAAACTATTGATGTAGACAACTGCATTTAATTAATTACTAATGCACCGCGAGTCAATAACAGATCCAGGATCTATCGACTCTATTTGCATTGTCTTATTTTTTTGGCCCTCGGTTCTGCGATCCGGAGGGACATATAAAAATTGGTATCAACGTTTTGCTGTGAAACGGCTAGCCTTCAATATCGAATGATACTGTGAAAGTGCCCTTGAAAGTTGAAACACACAAGAAGAACAGTTTGAAAGTAATGACAACATTGCAGAGGGGAGAGAGAAAACAATTCTTATTCTTAATTGCAGTCCAAATTTTTTAACAGTCATTTAATTTAGTAGGTGATTCATGCGCTGTGGTGTAGTGGTTTTTCCGTTGCCGGGAACTATGAAAGGAGTTGCAGGTCCTTCAGAAAGGCTGTTAAACACACAAGTGTTGCTAGCTGCTAGCCACGCTGCCGGATAATTATTTATTTGGTTGGCGACAAGAAGGACATCCGGTCATAAAAACTCAACTCCGGCAGTCCTCATCAAGGCGCTAAATGTCTAACATGTGTGAAAACGTGGATTTTAGCAGAATAGACGACACGAATGTGGTGTTTACTTAGTCTATTTTCTAGTTTTTGTTGATCACAGATAATTTGTAGACAATCGTGTAAATTGCAAAGAGTTTTGCTTAAATTGTAAAACTTTTACAATAACAAAGGGTCCAATCAGAAATCTGGAACATACGATGCATTAAATTATATTTTTTTTAACTTTATTGGATGCATGCGGAGAAAGATGTAGTCGCCCTACAATCAGCTCCATAGAGAAAAACTGTTACAATTTGCAAATTTGAGGTTGCTTTTAATTTTTGGCTTTATTATTAATGACACTATGCCTACTTAATTATGATGATCGTTTATAATTAGGCCTATGCTTTGTTGTTTTTAAAGGAAGACTGATCCTGAGGACGATATAGCAAAGAGACTATTGGACGCCGGCGTTACACGTGTAAGCTTTCGATACATTTCTTTTAATGTTTTCATTCTGAGCATAATTAGAATGATATATTGGATTTTATCCAGAGCTCCCCGGATAAAATTTTGAATAAAATTCTATTATCGTAATTTGATTGATAAACTATTCATCATCATCATCATCATTTACGTTTTACGTCCACTTTTCCGTGTCAGCACAGGTTGGACGTTTCCCACGATAGGACTCCCCCACAACTCTTGATTCTTTGCCATCTCCCTATTCATGCCTCGCTCCTTCATATCGCTCTCTACCGCCTCCTTCCATGT
>JAQIWG010008478.1:0-11396 GCA_034695025.1 Chamaedrilus cognettii | reverse complement strand
GATGGCTTCTACGATGGATCACATGAACGATCGTAGGGGATGATCGTAGCTCCCATCGTCCCGTGTATCTTGGGCTTTAGACAGCCGTCTAGGCATTTACAGTACTGGACACTGGACAGCCGTCTAGACCTGCAGAGCCTGGGCCTTTAGAGTCCTACATAGTCCTGGACAGCCGTATAGACCTTTGGAGTCCTGGACAGCCTTCTAGGCTTTTAGAATTCTGGACACTGGACAGCCGTCTAGGCCTTTCGAGACCTGGCCAACTGTCTAGGGCTTTAGAGTTTTGGACACTGCACATCCGTCTGGGCCTTTAAATTCCTAGACAGCCGACCAGGCCTTTACGTCCTGGACTATGGACAGCCGTCTAGGCCTTTAGTCATGGACAGCTGTCTAGGCCTTTACAATCCTGGACAGTCGTCTATATTGGCATTTAGAGTCCTGGCCAGCCTATCCAGGTCGCTGATGGAGTCTTAGACAGCCTTAGCCGCTAAAAGAGTCTTAGAACGCGTTAAGAGTCCTAGACCGCCGTCTAGGCCTTTAGAGTCTTGGTTCACTGGACACTGGACCCACCGTCTAGGCCTTTGGAGTCCCGGATGCCTATAATCATACCGTAGTACGACAAATGCCATAGCGTACGCAAGCTGTGTTTAGTGTGTTTAGTTTAGCGACACAGAAAGTAAGCCTATCCCTAGTGTAGGCTAATTCTTCAAATATGCAATCCACCGCTATTACATCAGGAGAACTATTAATCATAATACACATTTACATGAAATTTGAGAAATAGTTAAATATTATGGTCATGGACTCAGATTAACTAATATATTGATCGCTTTTCGAGACTTGATTGTAATTGTATTGTATAGCCTATGCATTATAGTTTAAAAGTAGGTTATATGCAAGGGTCAAAATTAAATATTCACCATAAAAATAAAATAAAATAAATAAATAAAATTATTAATTTATTATTATTAATTAATTAAAAATTAATTAATTAATTAATTAACTATTATTAATTAATTAAAAATTAATTAAACATTAAATTAAACATGAGCTTAATCTTTACAAAATATTACACTTTTTACATAGAAACTGAGTGATTGTTTAGCATAATGCCAACAAACTACAATATTGTGACCATGTGACTAATAAACGACTTGTTTAGAAACTTTGAAAAAAACAAGAGGGATGGTGTTTTTATTTCAAATGCAGCTTCTCGAACGCAGGCTGAAGCTTGGACTTCAGCGCAAAGGCGTTGATAAGCAATGCTAATAAAATGTTCATCATGTACGCACGTAGTGTGCTACGTTGGCCATGCTAGGGCGTAGGATAGCGTAGGCTTAGGCTTTTGTCGTATTGGGGTAGGGTGATACGCGTCCTGGACAGCCTTTTAGGCCTCTAGATTCCTGGACAGATCAGGAAATTTCACAGACCCCCCTGGGGGGAGTTCAACCCCCCTAGTTTTTGCAGGACACCCCCCCAAAGACTGACCCTCCAGCGGGGGTGCTATAGTATAACCCCCCAGTTTTTTGCTGGACACTACCTCAACGGCTGACCCCCCAGGGTGGGTGTAATACAGCCCCATACGGGGGGCATTAATATTGTAAAAAATTAAAAGAATGCCGCGCCCGTGGGTTATAGTAGGTTATAGAAAGATGTACCAGCACTATTAACAGTGGCTTGCAAAAAATTTATGCTAGCACACCTCGGCCCCCCGGTCGTGAGCTCTGTGTTTATTGAGGATAAGAACTGTACTGAGAATAAGAAAGTAGCTGGAATTACGCCCCCCCTGAAAAGTTTTACACCCCACCGGAAAAAAAATCCTGCGAAAAACACTGGGACAGCCGTCTAGGGCTTTAGAGTCATATACCCGTCCAGACCTTTAGAGTCCTGGACACTGGACAGCCGTCTAGGCCTTTAGAGTCCAGGACGGCCTTCTAGGCCGCTAAAGGAGTCTTAGGACATCCAGGCCTGGGCGCTGCATGGCTCGCTTCCCCACTCCCTATCCAAAGAGTCGATGCCAGGACTAATTAATTATTAGCGGGAAAGATCTTTGCTTACATTTTCAACAGGAATAATCTTAACAGGCCTAATGGCACGTCACCGCGTCGATGCCAGGGCTACTTATTAGTGCTAAAGATCTTTGCTTACATTTTCAACACGCCTAATTTTCATCAGGACGTGTTACATATAATATAATATCTGGAGGAGATGCTACGGACCGGCATCATTGAGCCATCTCGCAGTCCCTGGGTGTCGAATGTAGTGATTGTCAGGAAGAAGGATGGTAGCGCCAGGTTCTGCGACGACTACCGCAAGCTTAACGCGAAAACTAGAAAAGACGCACACGCTTTGCCTCGCATCAAGGCCTGCTTGGACGCGCAAGGCAATACTTCAGCACGTTCGACCTGCGTATTGGTTATCATCAGGTTCCAATGGCAGAGTCGGATTCGGAAAAGACAAGCTTCGTGACTCGACAGGGAACCTTCATGTTCAAAGTGCTCCCGTTTGTGCTCTGCAATGCAGGGGCGACGTCTCAAGATGGTGTCAGTGACGGACGTCGCAATGGCAGGCCTAAATTTTGCAATATGCCTGAAATACTTGGACGCTATCATTCTCTTCTCCTCTAGCGTGGCTGAGCATCTGTAGCGTCTCCGGAGTTTGCCGACGAGCTGGAGACGTGCCAACCTCAAGTTCAAGCCGAGCAAGTGTAGCTTGTTACACACCGATGTTGCATTTTCAAGGCATATCGTATCTGCTCGTGGAATTGCAACGTACCCGGAGTAAACAAGGATGATAGCTGAGTGATGTGTGCCGTGGTGCGCGACGTGTCCGAGGTGCGCTCCTTCTTGGGGTTATGCTCTTACTACAGGAGGTTTGTCCAGTCCTTCGTCACGATCGCAGGACAACTTCACGCCTTGATGAGAAAGGCCAAAGCGTTCCACTGGACCACAGCGTGCCAAGAGGCTTTTGATGAGCTCAAACGAAGACTTACGAGCCCGCAAGTACTTGCCATGCCACTGGACGATGGACAGTATTACTTGGACACGGATGCGCCGTACACGCATTGGCGCGGTTCTTGGCCAAATACAAGGGGGTCGAGAGCGCATAATCCCATGCACATCCCGCACACTCAACCGGCCAGAACAGAGTTATTGCGTGACGAGGAAGAGCTTCTGTCAATTGTGTGTTACACGAAGGCGTTTCGGCAATATTTACTCGCATCAGAAGATCGCATCAGAACGCTGACGCCTTGTCTCACCGATCGTGCAAGCAGTGCGGGTCCGGGTCTGAGGAGCCAGAGTCGCTGAGGTTGTGTGCCATACAGGTAGACGATGCATCAGCTGTCGAGGGACACCCGTGGTCTGTGCGTGAGCTGTGCACAACTACCGATAACGACAAGGAACTGTCGGCAGTGAAGAAATGCCTTAAAGAATGCGCGGAGCGACCGCCATGGGAAACTTTTGTAAGCTCGAGCGCGACGCTGAAAGTTTATTGGACACAGTGGGACAGACTTCAAATAGCCGACGGAATCGTGTACCGCAAGTGGTTCAGCCACGAGAGGCTGCTGGGAAGGTGGCAGATCGTGCTGACGGAGACGTTGAGATAGGAGTGTATTGCAGTGGCGCACGAGGGGAAAGCGGAAGTTTAGCTGTGAATCGATCGGACGACCAAGCTGGTTCAGCGACGTGCGCATTGGGTTATCTGGTCGCGAGATGTCAGGGAACACGTCCGCGCTTGTGAGGCGTGTGCTTGCTACACCCGCAATGCGGCGCCCAGACAAGGGTACATGCAATCTGCTCAAGTTCGTGAACCCTGAGAGAGGTCGCGGTAGATATAACCGGCTCACATCCTGTCTATAAATCGGCTACCCGAGTACCCGAGGCGAAACGCGCAGCGTAAAAGGCAATATTTGCTGAGAGGCGATGTGGATACAGACTTCGAGAACGGTTGCCGGAACGCGAAGGACGCGTTTAAATGACTGTAGATGGAGGCGAACTTGAATGCGGTGCGTCCCAGAAGGCAACAGCAGCGGTAACCAAGAGAGTGAAGAATGTGACTAGTCAGCAGCGTCGGCTGCCAAAGAGCGCGGTAGTGTGCGTTGGGATAGGTCTCGCAGCCGCTCTCCAGCTAATTGAAGCAATATGTTCGAGATGAGGTGTTTTAGTTGAGTCAGATTGGGCCTCGGGAAGCCAATCTGGCGACCAGTCATAAAGTCTGGTTTACTGTGGAAGACGGCGGCGCGTCGGCCGTGGGAAGTGGCTCGATGGTTGGAGGCAGTGGGGTTCAGGGACAGGCTCGAATAAGTGTCGGACGGAATGATTGAGATCAATTACCCGTTGGTTTATTTTCATTTTCTTTATTTCTTTTGGGTGGTTATATTTATTTTATTGTTGTATTTTGTTGCTCTTGCATCATGATGCGCTGCCCGCCAACTCATGTTCTTGTTGCGAGCGTGACGATGGGAGGCCCAAGGAAAAAGAGAAAAAAGAGGTCCAAAGAAAAAGAAAGAGAGGCTGAAAGAAGGCGTTAGCCGCCTGTCGGTAATGCGACGATCAAGAGTTCTTTGCCATTGTGCCTTCGAGCTACATCTGGCTACCAAGCAAACGGCCATGCACGGTTCCGGGGGCCTACCCACGTTCCTATATGGCAGGTTCTGAACATCTGCTCCCCCATGTATTCACAGCTGGAGCACTGAAAGAGTGACAGAGTTGAGGGCTATGGCCAGCTCGAAGAGAAGGCAAGCCAGGGAGAAGGCAACTGATGGCGGGGCAGGCAGCAGCCATGATCGGGGTGAGGCGCCCGCGGCCGTGAAGAAGCTGCGGTGTGGCATGACGAGCCGGGTTGCACGGGGGGGGGGGGGGAGGCGTCGCAGAGTTCGGCATCTGCGGCAAGCAACGACCAAGTCGAGGTACAGCCAGAGAATTCTGGGTGAGCTTCATCTCCTCAAGCTAGAAAACTGGTCGCAGGCTTGCAGCGCATCGGCCAGCGTAGGGGACAAGACAGCTCATGGTTGAGGGAGGTCATTGCGACATCCTGACCTACTTTTGGTTTCCGATGAAGAGGACGGTGACTCCGCGGCCGTACCGTTGTTGTGCGACCCGTGTGTACTGTTGAACCTCAAACAGGAGGCGATGCTCGCAGACTACCGCCTCGCAGAGAGTTCGGAACCCGGAATTCTCGAGATTGCTTTCTCTGCCCACAAAGAATACAACGCCGTCTTGCCTGCTGGCTATCTGCCAGGGGAGGGAGCAAGGAAATGTGTCATTGGTTTTAATGTCATTGGACTTTAAGGGGAAATTGGGTAACCTCCGTGGCTATAGGGGCATCGAGTTCTCAGCCCTCGTTTTTCCCAGAACTGCGATCCCTCAAACCAGGGGATCCCAGGAATCCGCTGCCGATTTGGCGCGTTACCGGTAGACCAAGAGAAGGAGTTGACCCTCGTTTACGAATCGCTTTGTGGGTACAAGATACCCTTGAAGAAGAAGAACAAGCCGACAAGTTTGGCTGCTCTTGTTGGACTTTCAAGAGCTGCTGTAGCGATCCGTGGAGACGGAGCTCCGGCAAAAATGGTTTCACACAGCGCGGACTACCTGAATCACCCTGCATACTGGAGCAAGGGGGTACAATGGGTATGGGGATTCACAGACGAACCGCTTGGGTAAGGTCGTGAGATTTACACCCCGCAATATCATGAGTCTGGACGAGGTGGTGCGCCTGGTCGGTCAGCCTCGCTCCAATTTGCGTTTGCGAAAGGAGACCCACGTGTGGCGCATCGCGGGACGTCAGAAGGTGACATCGGAAGCAGCTCTGTTGCTCCATCTTCGCAGGGCGAGGTCGCCGGACCACTCTCTACAGCATCGCAGGATGGAGTAAAGGCGGATAAAGTTGCGCGAGCGGCTCCGGATCCCGGTGATGCGATGACAAACAAGCTACGGGAAAGGAGTTTTACGCAAATGGATAGAAATTCAATCAGTTCCGAACACCGGGTGCAGAAGTCTGAGCTCAGAAGGCAAGTGACTGTGCTGCTGGAAACGGGCACCAGTCGCACTTGTACCAAGGATATGTGAACCTTCCCCCTTCCGGA
Organism: Chamaedrilus cognettii; assembly: GCA_034695025.1. Lineage (NCBI taxonomy): Eukaryota > Metazoa > Annelida > Clitellata > Enchytraeida > Enchytraeidae > Chamaedrilus > Chamaedrilus cognettii. The sequence continues at coordinate 5,311 of JAQIWG010008478.1, read as the reverse complement.
AGACGCGGGTTTTGACGATGACCAAACGCCATTTGACCTCACGCCACGAGGGACACAGGTCGAGGCCCCCCACGTTGTATAGGCGGGAGCACAGAACAAGCAAGGGCAAGCGGTCGCGCCGCGCGACACAGAGCCGACGAGTGTAGAACCGGTTGTTGAAGCACCCGAGCAGAGGCCGAACAACAGTCGGAGAACCAGGCGTACGGCGCTGACAAGGAGACGACCGGTCATCGCTATGCCGTTTGGCGACGCCGCGGGGGAGATTCACTTTCGCAAATCGGAGTAGAAGTTAACGCTCAGGCTGAGAACTTGAAGGAGCAGCGTAGGGACGTTGACTACCAGATCGTTGAGGTAGAAACCGCCCGAGCGTCATTGTTGACTCAACTCGCAGAGACGGAGGTCGAATTGGCCGCCAAATAGGAGGCGCGGCGCGACCTCGACACAACAATTGGAAAGCGAAGCGAGAAATGGAAGCCATCTCAATAGAGTTCAAGGCGCTGCTGAATCACCTTCGAAGCGTGATGCGTAGAGCGGAGGTTGTCCGGGACGCCGACCAAATTTAATTCGACTGTCGAAAGGGTTTATTTATTTTTTTTGTCTTCCCGCAAGCTACACCGGTGGAGGACTTAAAATCAAAGTACGTAATAAAAAAATGTAAAAAAATTAATTTAAAAAAATTAAAAGATAAATCAAAAAAATTAATAAAAATCGTTCAGGGCGAGTGATTGCGCCGTGCCAAAAAAACTCCGAAAAACCTGTACATACGACGCTGTGTATTCCAAGCTGTTCCCTCCCCCCCCCCCGCTACGTTTGCTGTTTTTTGAAGGTGACATGATCGGCACCGCTTCCAGGCTCTGCAATTCGGCCGGCCGTGAGACACGGCTAGACAAAGGTGAGAGCATTGTTACCAAAATGGCCTTTGTATTAGAGCCTGTCGGCGCATTGGGTGCAGTGTGAGAGGCTCTAGGGGGCCACTCGCCTTGGTCAAGAGTTGGCGCATGGGAGCACAAGAAAGAAGAAGAAAAGTTAGAAATAATATGTTGGGCAGATCCGATGAGATGTAGCTAGGCCTAGTGACGCATGCACGCCGTGGCGTACCGAGATTGGGTACTGAGGATTCGCGGCGGCAAGCATAGTTCCTTTTAGAGATGACGTAAGGAAAGCTTATTGTTATTGGTGCAAGTCTTTTAGGGGAGGAGTTAAGCCGAAAACTATATCTGGTTACCCCAGCGAAGCTTGTTTATGCTCTCTTGTACTGCCGGTAACAAAAGTGACAGAAGCGTGAAAAAATAAACAGGCTAAGTTTTCGAAAAAACTTATGAATTTTCGACGCCTAATCGACCCAAGGAGAGTTGCGGGCGTTCGATTTAGCGCAGTTCGTCGGTTCACGCGTGGAGTGACGTTGTCGGTCGCCGAGCGAAGCAGTGATGGTCGACTGAGGTGGCGTGTGCACATCGGAGGCCTGACAGCTTGCATCGCATGAGTTAGCGTTAGGGTTTAGGGTAGAGTTTTAATTTTGTTTTATATTTGATTGGTCATAATTGTATTTCCGTTCCACTAATACAATTGATCGGTGCTATTTAGGAGAATTCACCTTAACGTTCGCGTAGATGTATATATTGATTGCTAACTTTATAGAGTCAGAAACTCTGCGCGCGGTTGTTCCCTAATAATTATCATTTGTGTTTCTTTTCATCGATTTGCCGTGTGAGATAAATTTGTGGCGAATTTCTTTAGTTATTAATTTTTGATTTCATTTTTATCCTTTATATTTTATTCTCGGGTGAGAGGGGTGGCAGAGACCGGATGGGTGACAACAATCACTGTGGTCTCTGCCGTTTCTCTTATCTTGTTTTCTATTGACATATTATATCGTTATTTCTGAAACACTTTCACGACAACCGGGTGGGGGAAGTCAGTCCCTGAGATCTGGATTTTGGCGGATGTTATCATTCGATTATTTTATTTATTTATTTTATGCCATTATTTCACAACTTTAAGCTCTATCATTATCCATTCTGCGAAGTAACTGGGCGACGACCGCTGAAGATCAATCTAGCGTGGTGATTGGTTGACGTCGGGAAATGACAGCGGGAAATGACAGGAGAATGACAGCGGAAAGTGACAGGGGAAGTGACATTGGGAGAGAACACTGGTCGAGAGATTAAAGCGTTGAAAATTTCATAGTTTAGCATTGACGGAGGGCGCTGTAGGTCTCATGGCTAGCAGGGATCTGTTCTCCAGTCTTCGAGCTAGCTTTGAGGGGCAGAACGAAGCGAGTGCCAAGACATTGCATAGAAGTCTGAGAGAGGATGAAGAGACGCGTGAGGCGCGGGGGGTCCCCTTGGACGGTGGGCAACAGGAAGCGACTAGTTCTGGCGAAGTTTGATGTAGCTTGAATGATCTATGTCAAGCGGCTCTGACTTGGTGTCACGCTGGCCTGCAGAGGGATGTTACCGGTGAGGGAGGTTGGGCCAGTGGCAGGCATGGGATATCGAACCCTTTCCGGGAAGATCCAGAACTCGATGAATGGGCCTCGCGGAGCGTTTCTCATCGTCAAGGGGGAATCAAGCAAAAGGTTGAAGTTCAGCGACAGATGCGGGCCCAGGAGTCGACTCGCAGATATTTGGCCGGAACTCTCATTGAGTTCACCCCGATTCATGGCGCATATCGGCCTAGTGGAAGAATCGAAGGCATGAGGGATTCACCAGTACACCATCCAGATGGCTCCCGCTGTGTGGAGTTCTTGTACGCGAGCCGCGCATAGTCCCAGAGCCAGGCCAGATCGCCAGTTTGCTATTCTTTCCGCGAAACAGAGGTGGGCAGGTTCTGCTGATGCGAGGGCTCCAAGAAGAGCACGGACGTTAATCCTGCCGTGGCGTTTATCTCCTCCCGGGTGTCTCCTGCCAAGATCTGAAAGATCATCCGCTGAACAAGAACGAGGTCATCCTCCGAAACCCCGACCACAGCGTGCGAGAGGGGGAGGCCACCTATCACGGTTCGGGCAGCGTCGGAAGTACCCACGGTGCTCAGCCATCTCGTCAAGTAAGCTACGACTCTGGCTACAGCCGATGCTCTCATAGCCGTTCTGGTGGGCTATTGCAAACCGAGGGTAGACGGCTGTCCAGTTCACCAGCATATATCGGAGTCATGCCGCAGCTTGTTACGGGCAGCGAACGGCAGTTTTCCGACACCATGACAATAATAATGGATAAATAATTGGCTAATAGGAACTTAATAAATACCAAAACCAACCTAACCGTCACATACTCAACAAAACAATAGGTTAATTAACCCGAACTCCAACTAACCCAAACTAACTCAAAATTAACTCAAGCTATCCCTAAAATAATTGTTTGTTTTTTATAACAATCCTCCGTGTGTTTCTTTGAATGCCTTACCCTATTTCGTGATGACTGAGGACAGAAGCACAGCCGGACGACGAGGCGCTGATTCTTCTGCTTGAGTTCTTCCGAAGACCACCGCTGTCTGAGACTCCGCCCACCGCACCGCCGACACCGGTGATCGAGCCTTCATCCATCATACGATACATAATGGTGGAGTTTATTGTAATTAACGGCACCTTGTGGTATATTTCGCAATCTTAATTTGTCTACAGTGGTACAATAACAGGTGCAATCATCGGACACATTTTTTACATGTACCCTATAATGAGGGTGGCGATGAAAAGGGACCTGTTGTCGAACACAGAAATGTTGGTAAATCGCGAACAGCTTTTCCGCTAGGGTCAAAGTGGCGCTAGGGTCAAAATTATCGAAAGGTGTTTTGAGTGCAGCCACATGTGATCGAAGGCAAGCGGTTTCAGCCATAAACTATAGCTTCATTCATACGCCAACATAGATTTTCTAGGCGAGGTATAAAAAGGACTTGTTGTCGAGCCGCAGTGCTGACATGTAAAAACGAAAGGGACCTGTGATGTCAAACTGCAATTTTTGACCAGACTTTAAAAGGGATTTGTTGTCGGATTCTAAGTTGCAACGAAAAAAAAGGAATCAGTTGTCGAACGATGGTTTGAGGACAATACTGAATGATTAAGGACCTGGCATCCATAACGTACAAGACCTGGTTAGACCAAGACCAAACTTACTAGAACATGCAGACATGGTTTACACAATATTGGCATAAGATCAAACATCCATAAACTACATGTACACTGCAGTTATGCATGCTATATATGCCTGCTAAAGGTTGTAATATACACAGCTAGCAACCAAAAAAGTGCAACACAATTATTTTACTCAGGTACATTATACCAAGACCGTTGTCTCGAAACTATTCCACATTTTGTTTTTCCAAATAATGTAATGGTCTTCCCGATTTAAATTATGCTTCATAGCAAGTAGTTAAGTTCTTGATCACTAGTACTCCTGTACAATGCAAGCAATGCATCACTTTTTAATTCATTAAGACCGCTAAGAAATTTTAAACGTTTCAGATCAATTTGATTAAAACGATTCGTTAATTAACTAATTCGTCACGCTGAGGAGGTTAGCTGCTAAGGTTGCTTGCCGCAGTGTCACGGGAGATTGTTTGGAGATGCTCAAGCCTCGGCAGCTAGGAGTTGGGGTCAAGGGTGGTGCTGAGGCGTTAGTGCACGGGGCGCGGCGTTACTTGGACAACCTCCCAGCCAGCCACGTACTTGTCAAGCTTGACTTTGCAAATGCCTTTAACTCCATACGCCGTGACGCTATGCGGGAGGCGGTTGCTCTTCATGCGCCGGGCCTCCTCGGTTACGTTGATTCGGCGTACGGTGCTGCAACCACTCTTCTGCTTGGCGACTATGTGATTGAGTCGGCGGAGGGTGTCCAACAAGGAGATCCTCTAGGCCCCTTGCTATTTTGCCTCACCATCCATCCTCTCCTCCTCAGCATCAAGTCGGAGTTTGTCTCGGGTTATCTCGACGATATTGGGATCGGGGGTGAAGTTGACATGGTGGCCGCTGACGTTCTGCGCCTGGAGCAAGATGCCAAGGCCCTTGGCCTCACACTCAACCACAAGAAGTGTGAAGTCATTAACCTGACCTCTGAAATTGGCTCTACTTGGGATTCGATAGGATTTACCTTTGAAAAGCCCTCGCTAAGAGACGCTTCTTTGCTTGGATCCCCTATTCAAGCGGGGGCTGGAGTGGATGGGGCGCTGGCATCCAAGACCGCCGATCTCAGGGTTATGGTTCAGCGCCTATCCCTCCTTCCCTCGCACGCCGCTCTTTTTCTCCTACGCAACGCCTTTGCTATCCCCAAACTCCTCTACACCCTTCGTACTGCTCCTTGTTCGGACAGCGATGAGCTCG
>JAQIWG010008477.1:0-11397 GCA_034695025.1 Chamaedrilus cognettii | reverse complement strand
GTACAAATTTCAAACGAAAGCGATGAATATTGAGAAAGATAATCCATCTTCCTTAAACTTTTCTATCTCTCCCATGTAACAACACCAACAACAACAACAACAACAACAACAACAACAACAGCAAGACTATAGGCGAGCACGCCATCTCTGTAAGTGTTACCGTGACCACGGTTACTTGATAAATTAAAATTACGAAGTTCTTCCAATTGCTTGTTGATTGAAGCTTTCTCGCCTGTAATTACGACTCGAGTGTAATTACAAAGTGGTGTGACGTTCTACATGTTGATAGAAATAAATAAATTGTAATAATAAATTGCGAAGCAGCTTCTGTATGGAAATTTTTGTGACCCGTTGTTAAATGCGCGTTCTCATATACCCTGTTGACTTTGGATTAATATTTTTGTGACTTCATATTTTCTTGACTTTTTAAAATTTGTCACGCGTTCAGCATAGTATAATTTGTTGAATACTGCTTAACAAATTGTTGGACCTCTCAACTTTTTGTTTAATTCCTGTTTTCAGCAACAACGTACATGCCATCGGACTGCTTGAACGGCGTGTCAGGTCAGAACCTAAATCTGGCGCTAAACTTATATTAACCCGTGGGCGAACATTCTACAAAAATGCATTGTAAATTTGTAATTACTATGCATTTAAAAATGCTTATAAAATAAAAAATGCATTCGAAAGACGGCGCCACTTTCAAAGCTTTTTTCTTGATTTCATTGCACTCTAAAGCGCACAATCAATGGTGATCAAAATCAAATGGGAATTTAAAATGTGATAAATAAATGAGATGAGAGTTGAGCATTATTATGAACCAGTACACAAGTACAATGAACGGTTAAGTGCTAAACAAGCATAAAATTGACGCCGCCTTGCTAATAAATTTGAAAAGGACTAAACAAAGTGGTTGAATGTCCTTGTTTGCTGTCATGCGTCTGTTGTGTGACAGACGAGGTGGTGACGTCATTCGGAGAGTACGTGGAGACGGGTTTGGTGTTGACCAACTGGACAAGCTTTCAGTTTGAACTGCGCTCCAACGACACCACTGCCCTCTGTCTGTACGGGACCGATACGAACCAGTGCGCCACTGCAACAGGGGCCTACCTCATCATCCTGGGCCCTGCTGGCAGCATAATCATGTGATTGGGCTGTATCCTCCCTTTAGTACCCTCTGCAAGCCGGGGATCAAAGAATTGGCTTGCAGCCCAGAGCTCCCCGGGCGAGTCGTAAAAGTCGACTAAAGAAGGGGTTATAGTAATGTCAGTAAACCGCATGTGAGGCCTATTTATATTTGGTTTTTTTTATATTGATACGCACCATTGTGAGCAAATACAGAGTTTGCTTAATCGTTGAATCTTATAAAACAAGTAACGCCGGCCTAAACGTTGGAAGGCGTTGTTTGGCGAAATCCAGTGATTCAATCAATTAGTGATTTACCCGCTTTGGTGCATACCAATATTATAGCGCCAAACTTGTGTGCCAAGTTGTGACTTCTGATGTCCAAAAGAGTCGAATAATTTTTTATAAACGGACCCAGAAAAATACAATATTTTGTTATTCATATCTACGGGAAACCAAGTTTCCAGGTTTGCTGTTCTCTTTGACATTCGTCCTAGTCGTCATTATCCATCAGAAATATAAGCCCACTAGGATCAATATCAAGTCAACAGTTTGTCTTTTATGTTGCAGAAGAAATGGAGTAATGGCTAAGTACGTCCCGGTCGCCTCCCCCGTTCGGAGCACTGCGTTTAGCTGGTTCTGGCTCTCCTGGCCGAGCGGGCAGCAGGGGGGTCCGGCCTCCCCCCTCTCCCTGGGGGCAGGGGACCAGGTGGGGCTCAGCACTCTCGTGTCCTACCTCGACCCGAGCCCCCTGCAGGTCAACTACCTGGCCGCCCTGGCGAGCACTGACGTCAACGCAACCTGGATCATCCCCTGCATCTACTTCCCCGACAGTATGCACGCTGCCCCCCATACACTGCTTAATATGCCATATGCTATATACTGTATAGTATGCTCATATTATGCCTGTACATTATGCGTGTAATTCCCTTAATATGCATTCAATTACTTAACCTCTAGTCAGATATTTTAGTTAAAATGCATCCGACTTTGTGACCTTGCGACTTGCAACTTTGCGACTTTGTGACTTTGCGACTTTGCGACTTTGCTACTCTTTTGTCTTATATGAGCATAATGATTTGGAGGAGTCCATTTGTTATTTTTGCTGTTTACATCAAGCCAAAGAGCTTGAAGGGGTGTTGCGGTGTTAGTTAAGAATAAAATGGGGTGAGGATCAAATTAACAATACAATTACTTGCCTTAATCTGGATTGCTGTGCAATCTCTGTGTAGGCGCGGCTCCGCTCACGACGAATGACGTCATGACAATGACGTCATCTATCCTATCAATGACCAATTTTGCATCAACAACATCCACGGGGGCAACCAGGGTGACGACCACCGAGACAGCCAGACTGACGACCACAGGGGCAACCAGAATGATGACCACAGGGACAACCAGACTGACGACCACAGGGACAACCAGAGTGACGACCACGTGGGCAACCACAGGGACAACCACGCTGCCAAACAACGCGAGGTCTACACTGAAGATCATGTTGACGACCAGAGGGGTAACGACAGGGACAGAGACAGTGACAAGTAGCGTGACAAGTGCAGCTCCAGATGCAATATCAACCAAGCTGGCGTCACCATCTGGAGAAGCAGCGCATGGATTCCCTTACGCAGCCGCTGGGGGCACGGCAGCGGGGCAGCACACAAGTGTGGGGACCTCTGTGGACTGGAAGGCTAACAGCCAGACGGCTGCGTCGACGAATGTGTCAGCAACAGCGGCCGGGAAAGGCAGTTATTATGCTGTGGGAGCAACAGCTAGCGTGGAAACTAGCACGCAACCTGCTAGCACACGAACTATAACATCAAAAACTAGCACCCAAACCATTGCCGGAAAAACTGATACGTCAACGATGGAGGGAACAGCTAGCATAGGAGCTCCAGCGCATCAACCCATGGCGCATGCACCCCAAGGCACTGCTAGCAGAGGCACCGTGACGGGACAAGCTAGCATAGAAATAGCAGCGGGAGCAACTAGCGCGGGATCAAGGGCAGGAACATATGAAGGTAGCGCGCAGGTCATTGTTGGAACGACTGATACAAACAGAATCCTTGCAACAGCTAGCACAGAAGCTGTGGTACAAATAGCTAGCACGCGAGCCAATGCGCCAGTATTAAATATTTCACAGGATGTGGGAGCAACAGATACCACTCGGGCCGCGCAAGCTGCAGTTAGCGTGCCTAATTTGTCGGAAGCAAACGGATCGCAAACTCGGACACATTCGGGAAACACCGAGTCGTCCCTGCAAAGTATCGGGGCAATAGCTGGATCGCAAACTATGTCAGGAGTGAACAGCTCACCCGCTTTAACCGCAGCAGCTGCTGGGCAGATAGTGATGATTGGCACGCAAATTATGACCGAAGCTGAAGGAACTAGCACACAAGATCTAGCAAGATTAACGGATAGAGGAGAAACAGTGAAACAAGCGGAGACGACTATAATGAAAGGCGCATCTGCTACAGTCCACTACATGGCCATGACGTCATCAGCTAATGATGTGACGTCAGCTACGTTTGGGGAATTAAATGCAGCAGCTACATCCGCAGCAGATGATTGGAAGGCTGACACGGATACACACACAACAGCAGCAAGTCTCAAGTCTGCTGCTATATCAAGGACGCAATCAGCGGGAGTGATGAAAGCCGCTTCGCTTACATCGACCACAATCCTTGTAGCTGAGCCCTTATCCATCCCTGCCTCATTGAACACAGAGAACCCAGCTGCAGCGACAGCCACTGAGAAATATTTTGAAGCTACGATGGCCATTGGTACAAAGCTCATGCCGACAGGTGATTGGTCAGGAAGCAGGTCGAATTCAGTGAAGAGTTCCGCATCAGGATCGATAAACAGAGCTAACGTGACGTCACCGACTGTTGATGAGATGACGTCAGCAAGACCTCTTTGTAAACGCGTCTTGATATTCAATATTATTTAGATTTTGTGATAAATTGTTTTGTAATGAATGCTATAATAACTTTGAGCATTTTCAATATTCAACACCAAAATTTTTTATTATTAGCATTGAGCAATAATCAAGCTTCGCCTTCAGTAAAGAGGCAATACCTGAGGACGCCAAGAAAATGCCAAGTCTTAAACAGGGAACGCCTGGCGTCATTTCGATCATCCATGTAGAACGGCCACTGGTGTTTAGTCATTGTACAGATGCGGATGTAACAATTGTGATAGCTTTATTCGATAGGTAGGCCCCTAACAAACTACAGTTGTTCAGTAATACACTCAAGCGGAGTAACGGATAATTTCAGTGTCACGGAATGAGAACTGTCTCTCTCCGCCCTACGCGAGCAACGCTATCATGACGTCATACAATGTTTACCGGTTCGGGGCGGTGGCCGTGTACGCGTGCTCAGTAGGCCACGCCTTCCTGCCCGCAGGGGGCGTGGCTAGATCTGCCGTCTGCCTTCAGGGGGTGTGGCTGACTCCCACTCCCACCTGTCAAGGTCAGCGGTCACGCGATGTCTTTGTATATCGCGAATAATTTTTATATTAAATTATTGACGCCGTGAAAAATTGTGCTTGGCTTTACAACTCAAGTTGTTAATCAGCATCGCTCCTGAAGATGATCGCTAAGTGACTTTAGTTTGTTTTGAAGTTTAAATTAATGCTGTTTGAATGCTAAGTTGAACTCGATATATAATACTTTTGCGAGTCAATAATGATTACAAATCTAAATTGCATCCCTTTGCTAAGACTATCAAAAATATTTTCTCGTTTTCGATGTCCGCAGCTATCCCCTGCCTAGCTCTGGTGAGCGCTGGGATTGGTCAGTTCTCGCTAGCGGCCGTAGCCAATCACCAGTTAGTGTCGAGGTCATGTGAAGTCAGTGCGTGGACCAATGGGCTGCGATCTCAGACCGTCATGTGCACGTCACGTGGTCTGCAGGGCGTCCTCAGCAACAGCCAATCAAACTGCAGCGGCGAGTTCTCTCACTGAATATCATTTCACCAAAGTGCATTATTTTTGGTTGCAAAGTAGAAGAAGATATAAATATCTTATTCTGTCATTTTTAACACTGTTGTTTATATTAATCGCTGCCTAATTATTTGATTGGTCACTGCTAGAGTAGTGCTAGTGCCTGATTGGTCCTAATCCCTGTGCCCACAGCCAATCACTGCTCGGCCGTGCCCCTGGTCGCTCACGCTCTGGCGGTGCTCGGGGCCCCTTCCTCTCGGACTGTGATCTTCACGTGTGTGCCCGGGCACCGCTTCTCGACGGGACGGCGCGCCCACAGCATCACGTGTTGGGGGGATGGGTCCTGGCCCCCCCTCGAGCCCTGCCGGGGTGAGTCCTGGCCCCCCTGGAGTCCTGCAGGGGTCGGCTATTGTTTTATCCTTATATACGTGTCCTCTATGACCTATAGCTGATAACCTTTATGTCAGTTGTTCTATCTCTCGTTGCTCCAGGGCTAAGTCAATTTTTGAACTTTTTTGAACCAAAGCATACAAGTTGTAATCTGTGTTACATGCAAGTTGTAATCTGTTTGTATACAAGTGGTAATCTGTTACATGCGAGTTGTAATCTGTTTATATACAAGTGGTAATCTGTGTTACTTGCAAGTTGTAATCTGTGTTACTTGCAAGTTCTTCTCATGGTGGTTTAGTCTCTGTTGCTTCATTGGTAGCACTCAGTAGCAGTAATACAGCTGCATGTATGGTGTCAAGTACATGCATGTCATCATGCAACAGAGTAGTCAAGCCTCTAACTCAATCTATTCCTTGTGAAAGTCACACACATCAATCACCAGAGCTGTGCCTAATTAAGCTCTTGTACCTATTATGGGAGATGTTAAAAATAAGAGCGTCAGTTTCTATTATAATAACCTAAACCTTGTTTTATCCACCCACAGTTGAGTACTGCCCCCCGCTGCCCCTCCCCCCGCACGCCAACCTCAGCTCCCCCCTCACCAACTACGGGCGCGTGGTGGGGGTCCAGTGCGAGGGGGGGTTCTTTTTGTCCCCCCAGACCCCCCCCGTGTACGCCGAGTGCGTGGAGGGGGCGGTGGGTGACAACACGAGTCTCGTCTGGAACATATCTACTGACGCCCTCCTGTGTCAAGGTCACTCTCTACCTCTATATTCAGGCTGACAACTCATTCCTGTAGGACTGCTTGCTGTGCGTAGTCTGCTGCACTTCTTCTGTATTATTCATGCAATGATGTTTTTCCATCCCCGCTTGAATTATATGTGTTTAATCATCATCATCACATGTATTTGGTGCGTTAAAAATTCGGTGTACTTCTTCATTTATGTATGTGTGAATGTGTGAATGATATAAGCATTACGCATTACACATTACACATTACACATTACACATTACACACTATGTATATACGAGGTTGAACATGACATGGCTTGCATTTCGAATGAGTGTGTTGTTTAGTTCTGAAGAAATCGTTGAGTTTTAAAAGTAGATAAATATGCCTTTGAATTCCAGTTATCTCTGCTACAGTAGTTCAATGTGTGTCTCGCAGCTGTCTACTGCGCGCCCCCCGTCGTCCTATCACACGCCGTGTCGATGGGTCTGGACGCAGCCAGCGCGGGTCCCAATGCCTCGTTCCCCTACGGGTCTGTGGTCCTGTACGCGTGTTTGGACGGACGGCGCTTTGAGGACGGGACGACGCTCAAAGAGATCGTGTGTGGGGGCGGAGGGGTGTGTGGGGGCGGGGGCGTGTGCGTGGGCGGTGGGGTGTGGAGCGAGACCACGCTGTCCTGCGACTGTGAGCAATAAATCTTCAACTTCAACTCCAACTTTACAGCTGCACTCCACCCTAATGGATGACTACTTGCAGGGCTGACGAATTTAAACCACCTTTGCCATGGATGCACAAAATCACATTATTTTTTTTTTACTTACCGTACTTGCGTTCAGATGCTTGCTTTGTAGTTTTAATTTTGAATTACTTTGTCAGATGCCTGCTTTATAGTTTGTACTTTGCATGTGTTTCTCGCAGATGGGCGTTGCCCCCTCGCCCCCAGTATTGAGGGCGCCCAATCAGTGGGTACCCTGGCGCTCAACGGAAGCACGGTGACCTACATCTGCTCGCAAGGGTATTGGTTCGGTGCCGACCAATTAGAAGCGACGTTGTACTGCGACGGAAACCAATGGACGTCTGCGGAGCTTACTTGTCAACGTAATGATTATAAATGGTGTAAATCTCTCTAGCTACAATCGTACAATGTACTTATAACTTTCTTATACATAGTTCTCTTCAGACATACTAGGCTCGTAGAATATGACTGTATCTTAAACACTTGGGTTTTTCTCCGCGTTAAGATTTCAACGCTAGATTTTTGTTTTTAAACTGTTAGTACTTAGATCCCTTCCTATGTGATGCGCAACGCCCTCTTGCTGCCATTTCTTTTTGCGTCTTCAATTTTATTGTATGTATTATTTCTATATTGTTGGACTTGCATGCGTTGAAAAAAAAGCTAATGTCTAACTTATTAACTGTGATGTTGTGACGTCACGCAGCGGTCACGTGTGCACCGCTTGACGCGAGTCACATGACTCAAAGAGGCTCGTACGGCAGCGCGATCTACGCCACGCAGCGGACCGTGACGTGCGACCCTGGCTACAGGGTTGGCAACCTGACCCAGATAAACGTGACCTGCAATGAGACTGGGCGCTGGGCGCCCGAGGTCGCCTGCGAGCGTGAGTGGAGCGTACTGCTAGCAAGGCAGTTTGCTGCTTTCTCTCAATCATTACCTTTATGTCATTAATCATGTAAACATGCCATCCTGTCAAATTTGTCCAAATTCAATGAGGGTATTTGTGCAAAACAAACGAGAGAATTTTCATGGTATTGCATTAGCAATTATGTATGCTAATTTTTTGAGCAGAATATGAATTTCACTTCAAACATTGGAAATCTGATTTCTGAAAAAGGGATTTTTGGTCACATACGACCTTGTGTTTTTCACCCGACGGATTGTCTGTTGCAATATATAGAAATTAGAGAAATAAGAAAATGAAGATGTGCATGTTTTAAACCATGCCTGACTCTCAGCCGTGAACTGTGGCGCGTACTTCAACTGGACCAAAGCGCGAGTGAGTCAGTGGTCGGGGGGCACCCTATACGGGGACCACGTGACCTACGCGTGCCCCCGGGGGTACTCGTTCTCGACAGAGGTCTTCAGCAGGGTCGCCGTGTGTGGCGCAGAGGGTGGCTGGACCCCAGAGGGCGTCAGCGACTGCGCAGGTGAGCTGGTGCAGCATGATGACACTCTCAAGTTTGAATTGAATCCAGTTTTTGTGGCTCTATAATGAATTTTATGCATTAAAATCTCATTCACATGCTATTGATAATAACTTTTTGATTCAAAGGACCTAAAGCGCTTTCAATAATTCAAATATGTTATACCTCAATATCATGATTTTTTGTTGCAGTTATTTTTTTACTCATTTCACTGCAAATGATCCAAAATTTCCACTTCGTTTCTGTGGACAGCCTTTATATGATTTGATATTGAACCTTTAGAGCAAATTCGAGATTTTTGTTGTATTAATTTGAATTGTGGATGATTACTTTGTTCAAACACGTGTTATTGAACGTTCCATTATTTATGCCATCATTGATGTTTTTCTCAACGACCTAGTTTTTTGCTTGTTGCCCTCAGAGGTCACGTGTCCCCCGCTGCTGACCCAAGAGGTCAACTCGACCATGACCCTGTTGGGGTCAAGGATCGAGGTCACGTGTGCGGCGGGTCAGCGCCTGTCGATCGCGCTCAGTGCGAGTGAGAGCGTGACGTCAGAGAGCGTGACGTCAGAGTGCGGCCCATACGGGCGCTGGGAGCCCGCCGTGCCAGACTGCATGGGTACGGCAGACCCGCTGAGTACCGCAAATGTGGAGCGTAAATTACAAAATATTCAAAGATTTAAATTCCTTAGATTGTGTGATGCGATTTTGCGGATATGGGACCTTTGTTGACAAACATCAGTATCGATATAAGGCCATAGATATGCCTGTAGTGGGTTACTGTCATGCTAAGTTGCAGGTTATTTTCAGTTATTGTAACTGTTTGTTTCTAATAATCTTTTTTATTCGCGTCAATTTTCTATTGCATTCTAATACAGAGATATTCTTCATTTTTGACTTATTGGCCTACTACGTAATGTACAATGTACCGTACTACGTGTTACTATAATTTATATAATAGTTGCCAACTACTGGTAATAGTTTAATGCTTGTCTTGTTATGCAGGTTGTTGTTCTGCCTTATTCTATGTTAAATAATGCTCTCTGTATGATTGCAAATAACACCATGACGCGTCAACTGTTGCGCAGCCCTAGTGGAGGCCCAGCCCGTCGTGTTCCCCCCCCACGAGTCTCCCCACTCCCCCCTCCTCGCTTCGCTTGCCCTCACCCTGCTCTCCTCCCTCCTGCTCCTAGTCGTTGTCTCTGACCTCACCTCTGTCTACAGACAGACCCGTCTCAGTCAATCAGCGCGCGCGCTCAGCCGCATTGGCTGCCGATACCAAGAGCCTCGCACTTCGCGCCGGCACAGAATTTTCTAAAGTACCTTGGCGAAAGATGCGGGGATGGATGGGTTTTGGACGGGTGGGGGCGCTATAGTTTGAATAATGAAATTTGTTTTGATACATTTTTTGAAGAACGAGTCTTTACGCACTGTTTTCTTTGATTTGAAAGGGTACGGTATAGTGTGTATCTAGGGTACAGTATAGTGTGTATCTGGGGTACAGTATAGTGTGTGTCTAGGGTACAGTATAGTGTGTATCTAGGGTACAGTATAGTGTGTATCTAGGGTACAGTATACTGTGTGTCTAGGGTACAGTATAGTGTGTATCTAGGGTACAGTATAGTGTGTATCTAGCTAGACTGTATTGCTGAACGACTGCACAATATCGTTTCATCAAATGTTGCATTTGGCTTTATTTATTTCCTAGCTACCCAATATGGCATTCCCACTGAGATGGAATAGGCCAGGATCAGTCTTAAATGATTTATCCTAGATTTATATGATCTGACATTATACACGCGCACAATTTTTTGAGGAGTGTAATAAACTAGTGACACAAATATTGCCCGTATTTAGTCAAATATTGCATTGTGTCGTTAGTCTTATTGATCAGATAAGACCCACTTTTGATTTGAAAGTGTTCAACTATGTCAGCCTGTTGGGCGAGTGAGCGCAGTGACCTGTCATGCTCGCTATGGCATGCTTTTCTCATTTTCTCACTAATCTTTGAGTGGAAGGTCAAAAATTGTTAGGTCTTTCTTGCTAATCTCAACCGTGAAGGGCTGTAGAGGCTCAAGTTGACCACTCGCAGGCCACAGGGCGCACTAATGACTATGATCACAGATTGACTCAAGCGACATGATCAACGTCTGCAGGCAACAACTGTAAGCGTAAACGTTACAGTGAAATGTATTTTTTAAGGAAAACGACAAGCTTAATGCTTCTGTTATCTCCATGAAAGAATCTAGCCTACAATGTCGTCTTTCGGCAGCAATGTAGCGGTTTAGTCCATACTTGACGAATTGGCCTATGACCGATGGACACATAGATTCACTGCATTCAAAAAGCAGTCTGTAATGGCAGCCTGTCATGAGCTGGGCTTGGTGGGATGTTCGTCTACATGCAGTCTTATAGCACATAAACAAGTTGAACACATTGAATCAAGAATATTTATCTTTATTATGGAAATTTCAGCCATTGATGTTAATAAAAAAGCAAGCAGGGTAAATGCGAGTAATCAATTCCTCATTCACTATATGTGTAGAATGCTTGTACGCAACCCTGCACGTTACTTTACACCGACAATGTTTGATACTATGGGAGTCATTGACACCCAGTCACTCAGCATCCAGCGCCATTGATTCCTCTTCTTCTTGTCCTATAACTCATAACTCTCAGGGAATCGATGGGGTTAGTTCACGATACAGGGGCAACGTTCAATGCGCTTGCCCCAAATCCTGCAACAGCAGCGAAGAATTTAATATCAGGAGGCCTAACCGCTGCTTCAAAGTTTTGATGCATTCCTTTGCATTTATGTTAATCCAATGCAAAGGAACGGGAGCAACACTACAAAGCACAAAAACGCTAAAAAGACGTTTTAAAAAAACACACATAACGTTCCTGAGAGACTCTGTAACAATCTGACGTCTTAAAAAAGCTAAACAGCGACTCTCATTTTTAAACCGTCTCGATGCAAACTTTGAACAAATTACTACACTGTCTCCTAAATGACCCAACGTCCTGGGGGGGGGGGGGGGGGGGGGGGG